>CAJNOP010001041.1:6170-29901 GCA_905250075.1 Rotaria sp. Silwood1
GAACGAGTTTTTGGAGAAAATAATGAAATTTTATAAAAGTTGACGAAAGGAAATCGAGGTCGAGGAATCCGAATCGGAAGTTAGTTTTTCAAAATTTTGAATTGAGTTTTTAGGATCAAGGAACAGGTTTTTGGAGTAAATAATGAAATCTTATAAAGGTTGACGAAAGAAAGTCAGGATCGAAGAATCCGAATCGGAAATGAGATTCTCAAAAAGTAAAATAGTTGTTCGTATGGGAAAATAATATTTTTCTCTTTGAACCATTGTTTAAGGAAGAAGCAATTTGTTGAGAAAAGATTATTTAAAAAAAGGGAGCTCGAGTTTCGGAAACGCCTTTTGTCTATCTGGAATATCCAATTACTGTATACTTTCGGTTCTCTTTTCACAGTATCGTTATAGATGGAAGTCGGAGTTTGGCCTAGTGAGGTGGGCGTTTCATTAAGTCTCATTGTGATAAAACAATATTTACATCCTACTGACTCTCAGTTTAATGAACACAACATTGAGCGATTCCTGTTTATTTTCAGTGGTTTCTAAGTTAAATGGCTTTTTTCTGCACAGTTTATTTAAGTCGAAAGAAGAAGCATGAAAAGAATACTGTAAGCGAAGTTCGAGACTGTAGGGCAAGTGCAAAAGAATCAATGATTGTATCGATGTGTTGAAAGAATGCAGCAAGAGAATATGAAAAGTGTGTGAGAGAGATATCTGCCAGCGACGAGCGACTACTATTGTAATCGTCTTCTAATGTAGTTTGACAAAATAACAACGCGAAGCCTACATTTATGAAGAATAATCTATTAAGATATGCTAAATTAAGAGCTCTAATCAAACTCGAATTTATTCGCTGAACAATGAGGTTGAAAAAATTAAGAATAGACAATAAGAATGTGTTGGTTCGGAGTAGCCGATCTTGAGTCATCATGTTGTAAAGCTAAAAGTTTTTTCAAGTAATGCCAATCTGACGTTTAATAGGGTTTAAGTGAAAAGAATTATCTCAGAATAAAATAAGATCAAAGGTGGTAGCAGCTAGCCGCGAATGGCACCCCAAAGGGGCGCCGACGAGCGACTGGCTGCTGCACTGGCTTCACTGCCGAAGCGCCGCGTCGAAGTATTGGGATTCGTTGAATCAAAGTCAACAGACGCGGTAAAATGAGCCGGAATAAGAAATATCAGATACATAAAGTCGAAAAAACTATGTCAGGTCAAGAATGAGAAATGACTTTTATGTTTGAACACAATACCTGAATAGTTCGTCGAAATGAAGACATTACTGAAAGAATTTATATTTGCTGTATCAGTAGTGGACATGAATGAAATAAAAGAGTATTTCATTGGGTATATATTTTTCTTTGTATTAATTCAAGTATCAGAATTTTTACTGACACATTCAAATAACCTGTCTAGTCTTATCACTGCTTTGAATAAGAGCTTGTTGTGTGTATGATGTTTTAATTAGAGATCAGAGATAAGCTCATTTATTTTCAGCTAGGGGTTCCAGAAAGCTCCTACTTTCCTAGAGAGCTCTATAGTAAACAGTATTATCGACGAATGTTGCAAATGTATACAAGTTTCTAGTAGAATTTTCAAAAAACTACTCCGCGTTTTCGTATAACTGTTGTGAACTTCTATTACTACATCTTCTGTGAAAAAATGGAGTATGATATCTTGTTCAGTCGAGGGCTAAGCGAGTCGAAGCGACGAACGTTACTTGTCATGTAGCTCCAGGTTTTTTAAATGCTGGATGATGTTTAAAGTATAACTGTTGCACATCAAAAATAAGGTAAGGGGATACTCAAATGCACACATACGCATATCTACATAATTCATACACTCGGAGAAAAAAATCACTCATAGAATTCCTCGTAGGTTCGGTAGCAGATACAGAACCCAAAATGCTTCTTTTTATGAACATACCAGGAGAACTTTCGCCACGATACCATTTTCAGATCTTTAGGAAGCGAAAATGTTCTGTATAAAAAACCTGAAACCATCTCGCTTCGAGATGAAACTGTAAAGGCCTCGTGTACAATATGAGGGTGTGATTGTAGGTACTGTTTATCTCCTGGCCTATTCACAGTTGACACAGCCACACCCGCCGTATACATGTACATCGATAATGAGTGCGACATATTAAATGGCCCCCTTATTATTTTGGCGATATATCTTTGGATTTTCATGCGGTTGAATTAATTTGTTTCTGAAAAGGGTGTGGATGTGGATGTGGGGTTATATGGGGTGACCGTATGGATGAGTGTGAGAGAGTCAATCTAATTTTTCTTTTCGTAGTCACAGTCAGAGCGATACGCACATTCATACGTAAATTTACACTCATACCCCACACCATCACCCTTTTCCGACTTAGGCACTTCTGGCGAGATTCAACTGAAAATGGAACCTTTTTCTAAAAGTATTACGTAGCACCATATTTTATCTACTTTTCAGATACTTTCGACAATACGATAATTATGCTGATTGCATTAACTGTTCTCATGTGAGTTATTCTCGATTCATTTGAAATATTGAATACTAGTTTATTTAATTGTTCAGGTGCATTGCAAGCATAGAAGGTGCACAAAAAATTTATCATTCATATCGTGATCTCTTTATCTTGATTATTAAACAGGGCAAATTCCAGCTACCTCCCAATGTCAGCCTTCAACATGTGGCACTCGAGTAGCACCATGTTCAACCAACTATGAGTGCGAATGTTTGCCACTTAGTTTAAAAATGGGCGGTGTATGTGCTATCGCACTATTCTCTTGCTCAAGTTTTGCATCTTGTTTGAGTGACAATATGACATGCGCAGTACCTTATACTGTATGTGTTAGCAGTACTCGCTGTGCCAAGTCAATGTGTTATCCACTAGCACTCGCCGCTCCGGAAGTGTGTCCCCCGCTAAATTCGACTTTGCCTACATCAAAAATGACCACATCGACAGGTATTTGTAATAAATTGTTTTTATTTGAAAAGAAAAACAGGTATATTGAGATTTCTAAAACAGGACATTATCCTAGTTTTCAATGTTTTAATCAGCTCGGTGACTACATACTATTGCAAATCAAAAAGATTTAATAACATCAAATGCTTCAGATATTTCGGAAATTCTTATAGTATAAGATATGTCCTTATTTAAATAATTCTTGGAGTGTTAACAGATTTGAAAACTGAATCACATCGTGCAACATCGAGCAATTTAGTATATAAAAATCTTGAGCGTCCTCAAACTGGCGATATTTTCTATTTCGAAGTTCTGAATATCGATGCAACATCACCCAAAATCATGGATGATGTTGCGCTATTGATTTTTTGAACTATATGTGCATTTATCTGCGTTATTTAATGCAGCATTGAGAGGTAAAATTAGTAAGGATCGTTAGAGTAATAGTTGCTTCATATCTTAGGCAGTTATGATTAGGTTGTGCCCTTGAAGTTACTATTAAATGATGCACCTATGGAAGGATTATCTTAAACCTTTTATCACTGGTTCTTCTAAATTCTATGACAACTGATACACCTGTAAAAAAAACTGGCGAATATTACACTAGAAGCATCTCTAGTGTACAAATTTGCGATATCATTACTATAAGAATCTTAAACTCATACACCATAGCAGTAACAATACGCTCGACAACGACGTCGATACTAACGCAGACATTAACGACAACAACGACGACACGGTCGACAACGAAAACAACACAACCAACAACACGATTGACAACAAGAATAACAGCAACACAAACAACAACAGTAACAACAACATCAACAACAATAACAACAATAACATCAACAACAATAACAACAATAACATCAACAACAATAATAACAACGCGCTCAACAACAACAACAATCCGTGAGTAGACCGTAAATGAAGTGTTACACCAAAATTCATATACCCCCCCCCCCCCCCCCCCCACAATAAAAGACCCCGAGTCTTCTCATATGTGTAAGCGGCAAAAATTTTTTAGGGGGTCTTGTATTACGACTCTTGTATTTTTGCGAAATTCAAGAGTATTTTCGAAGAATTCAGTAAATGCAAGTTTGGACTGAGGTTGTACGGCTTCTCAGCGCCTATCATAGTAGCAAGAAGCTGGGAAAAGCATCAATTTATCTTCGCAAAGCAACAAAAAATACTGAGTAATTGAGATCAGCGACTATATTATTTTAAAATTCTGTTATTTCTAGTTTGGTGGAATTGACGTATATTTTCAAAGAAAAAAGTGAGTGTAAGTTTTCATTTCGAGGTTCTGCGGCTCCTTCGCTCCTCTCCCCAATACAGACAATCCCACATTACAGACAGGTCACCATTACAGAACTCAGCAACCGTGCATAGAAGGCTTTTAGTTTCTATATAATATATCAGTGCTTTCGTAAATATTCGAAAAAAAGCTATTTTGAAGTTTAAAAATCAGGCATCAGGATAACAGCTTTAAAAGATATACGGGACTTCCACATTTTAGCTCCTCTCAGGCTGCGCTAGCAAGCTTTCTGTTGTAAATATCATGTTTTTAAGCTTTGTATAACTCACGTATATTTTCGAAGAAACTAATAGTAACCGTAAGTTTGCGTCAAGGTTTTTCAGCTTGTTCCGTTTTCGCAATAGATGTAGTAGCAATCACTTAGATTTAAAAGGTTATGGAAATTTCTGGAGTATTTTGATTATTCATAGTTCAGATATTGCTATGAGTATTAGCAAAAAGTTAGCCTTCTCTTTTTGCGCAGATGAAAGTTTATACGATCCATGAGAAAGATAATCTTTTGTGATTTTTGGGTGTGGGTGTGGGGTGGGTGGGCGTGGGTGGGGGTGTGGGTGTGAGTGTAGAGGCGGTTGTAAAGTAGACTGACACCCACACCCACATCCAACCCACACCCACCAATAGACTTTTGCATCTTGAGCCGATTTAAGAATTTGTTTCTACTCAGTTTTTCATGCTGGATCTGAAAAAGATATTTTCACGAGCCGAAAAAAAAAGAAAGAAGTAGAAAATATTGTATATTTTTACAAAGATCTGTTTTTTTTTCGAAAAATGACATCTTTCGAGTATTTCGTATTTTTCAATCGGAAAGAAGTATTTACTAAGGCTAAAAAATAGATTTCCGTGATCAGCAGCTCTAGCTCTATCAAATGATGTACAAAAACGGCAAAAAAGTTTTTACTTGAAGTTTGAATTGCCTGCACCTTATAAGTTACATAAAAGCATGATTATACTATTTCCTAATTTTTACAAATATGTATTTTGTGTCTTACTCCGTACATCAATATACATACAAGATTGTTAGGATCTAGAGAAGATACAACCAATGCCTATACGAAGCTGATTTAATTATTAAATTAAAACGTGAGTCGAATAATACGAAATAATTATAATCTCGATTAACAGAAGAATAGCACGATGAAGAGCGACAAGAAAAAAATCACGTATTAGAAAAAAAATGTTTGAAATGTACGAATAGAAATTGCTATATATTAGCCAGTGTGATCAATGTTTTTTTAGAAATTTAGCATTCTGCGTTGGTTTTATTAGTATTATGAACATATTCAAGAAATCTGATAAGTAGAGCGAAGGAAGATTTCGTAATTCGAAATGAAATAGTTTCGTTGGGATAATGTTTTACAGCGTATGTTTTAACTCAAGTGATAGAATTAGTTGCAATCTATCCATTTATTTGATATCTTTTGGTGATAAACTTTTCCATACATTTTTAGGAATATAATATAAATTTTTAGTAGTCTAAACGTCATAAGTACTAAACTTTGGCTCAACAACGGCGGCGCTAATCTGTTTTTGTAATTAAAACAATCCTCGGCGAAAATCGAAGCGATTTTGAAAATTGGAGAAAGGATTTACACGATTTTTGAAGCTTATATATAGAGTTGAACTCCTGGATTTGAAAATTTTCAACTGAAAAATCCAGAAATAAACAAGTTTTTGCGTAAAAAACCTAACGAAAATCTTCAGTTTTCAAAAAAAAGCTTAAAAACTGTGGGAGTCTTCTATTACGTCGTGGAACAGAATCTTTTCCCAAAGCGGTCTTCTATTATGGGGGGGGGGGGGTCTTGTAATATGCCTTTTCTCTATTATTCGACTACACACCGCTGCCACTTTTTCTGTACAAATAGATGTTGATATGCCCTACAAAAATGCAGAGACACGAGACTTTGAGAGGTCTGGGCAATACTTCTTGATTAAATCACGTTGGTATTCATATGCCTAAAATACAGAGTTTTAGGAGATAAATCAAATTCCATCTCTGTTATTTGACAAGACATCGGCGCCATTTTTTCAATATAGATAGGTGTTGATACACTATCTTGAGGGTGTGGGTGTGCGTGTGGACATGGATGTGGGTGTGGCTGTGGATGTAGGTGTAGGTGTGAGGGTAGAAGGAAAAGAAAAGAACCCACACCCACTCCCACATTCACGTCCACACGCACACCCACAACTATACGCACTTGCACACGCACACGCACACCCCACACCTACACCCACACCCATACCCACCCACACCTCACACCCACCCACACCCCACACCCATTCACTCCCACACCCAGCCACACCCACCCAGCCAGCCACACCCACACCCAGCCACACCCCACACCTCACCCGCACCCACACCCACACCCACCCCACACACACCCACACCCACACCCGTTTGCGATCATGTCACGGAGCTTCATTTACATAATATGATTTTCAGTGAAATAAAAGTTGTTAATCGCATACTTTCTTACTGTTCTCAGAAACTATTTCAACGGCAACTGTTTGATTGTAAAGGTTAAACTGACACGAAATGATCAATAAATTTGATAGAGTAGTTATTTATTCAACTCTGTCAAATCAATTCTTTGTGGGCGTAAAATTTGTCCTGAATTTCGTATTACATTGAAGCGTGAAGTAGATATTCGTTTCTTGTATCACAAACACCTTACAAGGAAACAGTTATCGCTAGTCTAAAAGAGGGAACCTGGTCCTCATGAAAATAAATGTGGAAACATCGGATTCGACTCCCAATGTTATGAATTCTTCAAAAAAGTGAACTAAATAGATGATTCATTCCAGCACGTTTAGACACCAAAATTATCCAAGCGATTCCCTGATATTAAAACTTGATTTAGATTGATTGCCATTTAGCAAATAGAGTTTTGGGACAAATTTAGCTTAGATTCGACTTCTTCGTCCTAGAAATCCTTGAGGTATCATTGCTGTCATTGAAAGATGAAGCTTTACTTTTTGATTACTTGTAACGTAGACAAAAATAGAACCATTTTTCATTCAAGTATCATTGCAATAGATAATTTAGCCACCTGGTTCTCAATGTTTTAGATACCATTTTCTAAGCTGTGAAATTCTCTATCAAATGATATAGAATAGTTTAAGATTTTATTTGATTGTGGGAGGAAACGCTTTTCACGAAAATCAACATAAATAAATGTTCGCATACAAAATTATCAGCAATAATGATTCAGTGATAACTCAAGAATGGTTTGGCAAATTGTCCTCCTCGAGCTTGACCGAAATATTGCTGAGATAAAACTGTGTAGAAAATCTCATCTCGATCGGGACTCATTTTTCAATAGTTATCGTGTAAATGACTTGACGGCCGGACACATTGACAGATTTTAGGGTACACTCACCTTTTAGGTACACGAAAAAAGTGTTGCACTGCATCTTTTAAAGTTCTAAATTCGGATACTATTTTCTAAAACTTTTTCTAGATATAGTTAAAAAGTTTTGGTCAGAAAGTCTAGAACTCTAAATAGTTCAGCACTTTTGACTAGTCATAAAAATGTTCATAAGTGGTACCCAAACTTAGAATTCTGAAGTATTTAGCCTTACAACTTTTTTATTCATATTATGAACTTTCAAATTTTACGAGATCTTAATGTTTCCCTACATCTTTATGAATCATAGCAAATGTCTTCTAGAGTTTTGGGTAACCATAGACATTGTGGAAGACTCTTCCTATACATCAAATACTTTTCTCTGACATACTTCATTGATGTACGAATTGTAGAAATGTCGTTGAGATTTGATGCAAATACATTCATGGAATTTTAGTGTTTTAACTCATATTGAACTAAACGAGAGTAACATTGAATATGAACATTTATTGATTTCATCTTTTCAACGAATCTCAAAAAGAAGGAATATATATCTGTAGAGTTCTTGTTTTTATGTAGATTCATCTGAATCCAGACAACTATCTTGATTTAAAAACACTGATCATAGTGCATCATTTAGAACTCCTCAAGAATTCTGAGAACTCATGAAATTCGTCAAAAATCTAGCGTATCTCTTTGAAAATCCGTTCCGATTTGCAGAGTTTTCCAAGACATACAAACAACCCTGAAAAGTTCGTCATAACTGAAAAAGCCCGTTAGGAATTCAATACAATGCGCTATATCTCTTCTTTCTTGTAGGTGTTAATACTATCTGAAAGTCTTTTATTATTTATAGGGGTGTAAAATGTATCTATCGATTTATAGACGTTTTTCAAGGCTTTCGTAGCCGCTTAGAATCTTCAAAACTTCGTAGAAGCTTTTCAGTTTTGTGTAGACTTCCATAGATATTTATAAGTCCGAAGGGCTGTTCAACAGTTCTAAAGAATCTTTATACGTTTAAAAGATCTTTGAAGGCTTTTATGAATGCTTGCGAATTCTTAAGACTTTTAAAGAATTTCTGAAGCTTTTAAGACTCCGCTGAATTCTTCTTCACATTCAAACACCTCTACAGATCCTGAGAAGTTTCAGAGAACCTTGTAGGATTCCGCTTGATCCTTCTGGTTTCTCGATGCTTTGGAGAATGCTAAAGAGTTTCTTGAAAATCTGCTGTATTTTTTAAGACTTCTAGCAGTAGTTATGGATCTCATTAGGTGTTTACCATTAATAGAAAGTTTGAGAGACATTGAAAACTGGATTGGTCTGCTCTTATTATTTAAGAAATCATAATACTAACAACAGTCGAGTTTGTCAGTCATGATTCAGTTCATGAGCTAATGCATTTCTATACTCCAAGTTTTAGATCGAAATTCGACAATTAATATTTTATTATTCCTATGGGAAGTTATCCTTTCGAACTGAAAGGTAACAGGAGCATGTAGTATCTCGGCAGCGATGAATTTAGAACCTTAGTCTTTACACAGTATTCGTAGTTCATTATAATAAATACTGTGCATATTTACGGAACCTGGAAGTTATCTATCAACTTGAAACTATTCACTTGTAAGCGGTATGAAGTAATGACGTTGAACAAAAACTACCAAATCTAAATATCTTATTTATTAGACTGTTCGGCTGGACCACTGTTATTTTGAGTGAATACAGTACATTTTGCTTTTTCTCCCTTATCAATGACTATCCACTGCAAAATTATGAGTTAAGGTCTTTACTGCTTATAAAAGTCCGACAAATTTTTATAGTAAAACTGAGAAGACACTGAAGCTCCATCCAGAAAGAGGAACAGCCTCATGACTAGCGTTCAGCTGAAATCATCTGAATTCTAGCTATCACAATTCCCTCTTCTATTATCTTTACAGTCATGACGTATGCTTGCACATGTTTACATTTAGCACTGACCTGCTCTGATAACATACAAAATGGTCTTGAAACAGGTGTTGATTGTGGTGGACTTTGTCCTCTAAAGTGTGACGGTCAGTCCTGCAGATTTTTTTCTGAGTGTAAAAGTGGTGTTTGCGGATGGTGGAGAGGTTGTCAAGGTAAAAAACTAGATAAGCACACGTTTCCTCTTACTGAAATGACATTTTAGCGGTTAATTGCAATGATGGTTTTCAAAACAATGGTGAAATTGGGATCGACTGTGGTGGTCCATGTATTAAGCGATGCAATGGACGAGTCTGCACAATAGCTGATCATTGTTGGAGTGGTGTCTGTGGAGTCAATAAGACTTGCTCAGGTAAATCATTCTAGTGGAAGTTTTTTGGGATGCAAATCTTTTGCTTCAGTACCCACATGTTCTGATAACGTACAAAATGGAGTCGAGGAAGGTATCGATTGTGGTGCATCTTGCCCTCTAAAATGTGACAATCAGTTCTGCACATCGGATAATCAATGCAAAAGTAGTGTTTGTAAGGAACGTCGTTGTCAAGGTATGTAGCTAGAAAATAAATGTATCTCTTGTACTGAAAATAGTTTATAGCGGCTAGCTGCAGTGATGGCATTCAAAATGGCGGAGAAATCGGTATTGACTGCGATGGCCCATGTGCCCAACGGTGCAATGGTAGAGGTTGTACATTAGCTGCTCATTGCTGGAGTGGTGTCTGTGGAACTAACCAAACTTGCTCAGGTGAATGATTTTAATGAAAAATATGAGTGCTGGCCAGAGATTTGTCTGAAGCTATCACAGTTAGAATTGAATTGAAGCGAGAATCTCAAACTTACATATTTTATAGCCCTTAACACAGCTATGCTTATTTTTAGGAGTTAAAAGTATCTATTTGAATCATAATTATGCTAATGAATAATTATTTGTATAGCTGAGCGACATATACGAGACGAAATCCTTTAATTATTTTGATATCAATCATAAAATGACGTCTTTGACTGAATAGTTCACTCCTTGCTCATTCTCGCCATCTTCTGTCTATAATTGCATCCACTTTACATTATGTGATAGCCTGTTTTTGATTGTCATAGAAGGATTAACATGCAACACACTTTGTCGTGTTTTCTCTGTGCACTCTATGTAATAAGTTCCCTTTGTAGTCTTTTGACTTATCTGTTGACTTTGATTCTCATCTTTTTATAATAAGCAGACTCATTCATTTCTCTCACTGGTTTTGATTGTTTATCGGCTGTTAAGCAATCATGTCTTGGCCCGTTTCTTAAGTTCTTTTTTTTCTTTTGCTCGTTTTTATTAAATTTTCCTTTTTTTTCTTTCATTGTATGATGAAATGACTACTGCTTTTACGGGATCTTCTCAGTCAACGGAATTTATTACTTCAGAGAGGAAAAGGACATCAAAGAAAAGAAGAGACGAAAGACAAGACACTAGCAGCGACATACTTATGAAACAATCGCTAAACAGTGGAGCAAGGGGAATAAAATGAATGGATTTATGCTGGCCACGACTTCAGCTATACCGTGGCCAACAAGGAATTTGTTAATATGGCACACTAATATTCGGAAAACATGTCATACTTGTTGTACTGTATACAAGAAACGTGAAAGATATAGTTTCATCATTTCGTACTGTTTCTTACCACGATTACATCATGATTACGCCATTTAAGCCTCTATCTAAAAAAAATCAATGGGAATAAATTCCAAATAATATAAATAGCACACTGTTTCTATAATACCATGACACCATACATTAGCTAATTAAACATTATATCCCTTACAGATTACAGCTTTCTCTTGTTTCAATTCATTTGATTCTTCAACGTCGTTTACAGAAGTCGAACTTTTAGACAAAGTCACTATTGGCGAATATTTTCCAGAGAAACAGACTATTCAAGTTCATATAAGCATCCAAATCAACATTTTTTGAAATGGCAACAAATGTTTATTTGATTTATAAGGGCTCTGATTATAATTAAAGAGTGTTGTAATTCTCAATCAGAGTCTCAAGTAAATCCTCCTTTTCCTCTGCGAGTACCAACAACTGATTAGTAATATCTCTAGAATGTAGATATAGATATAGGTAGGCGTTATGAAAATGAGTCCAACCTCAAGATCTACGGTAATATCCGCGTCCCAATCCGAAAGTAAACTCTAAATCTTGAGTTTCTACAAAAATAACTCGCAGCGACACAAGAAAGGCAACATCGGATTCTATTCTTTGAACGATTCTGTCTTCTTATTGAATTGTACCTGTCATAGATAGTTCGAATTCTTTCTATTATTAGCTTACCGCTATCATGATCCGTTTTGCTAACTGGCTCTCAATGAATATTCCTATGCATCGGCATCACATATGTGTCATCAAACTAACTACAGATATGCTGATAATAATGGGTAGAAAATGTCGATCAAGGGATGTTACACAACTTACTGATGTCACGACCAACAAATGCCTTTAGTTCTGAATGAAAACAACATCCTCACGACTCTTCATTACTTCATCGTTCTCTTTCACACTTTCTTGACAACAACACATGCAGAAGAACGTGACGTAGAGCAGAAATGAACAATGTATAAAACGATAAAATACCAACCTATTTCTGAAGTCTAATAGAAAATTTTCGTCTTCATCGTTGTTTCAGAAAACAAAGCTGATAAATCATATTCGCTTGTGACTTCTCACCTCTAGCAGCAGTATCAGATTGACATAAGTATTAGATCACATGCCAATAATATTTGTTGAGTCGAGTTGTAACTATCAACCCAGCTTGTAATGAACTCGGCTCCTGGTTCGATATTAAAGGTCGAAATATTTTAAGTTTCGTCTCAAACTTATCACTGATGTATAAATTTCTCTTTAGTACCAACATGCTCAGACAACGTGCAAAACGGACTAGAAACAGGTGTCGATTGTGGTGGCTCTTGTCCTTTCAAATGTAACAATTGGTTCTGCGTATTAGACACTGAGTGTAAAAGCGGTGTTTGCTCGTCACAAACTTGTCAAGGTAGGTAACTACAAAAATACTGTTTCTTATACAGAAAGGAGATTTCAGCGCCTACTTGTAATGATGGTGTTCGAAATGGTGGAGAATTCGATATTGACTGTGGTGGTCCATGCGTGAAACGATGCAATGGCGGCATTTGTACATCAGCTGATGATTGCTGGAGTGGTGTGTGTGGAATCAATAAAACCTGCTCAGGTACATGAATCTATCAAGAAATTCTTGAACACACACCATTTATTTAGCACCCAAGTGTTCCGACAACATACAAAATGGAATCGAAACAGGCATTGATTGTGGGGGATCTTGTCCTGAAAAGTGTGGCAACGACCACTGCATATATGATAGCGACTGTAATAGCAGCATTTGTTCATCGCAAATCTGTCAAGGTATAAAACTCGAAACAAATGTACTGATTGTTAAAATACAAAGAAATTGCAGCGTCTTCTTGCAGTGATGGTGTTCGAAATGGTGGAGAAATTGGCATTGACTGTGATGGTCCATGTACGAAACGATGTAATGGTCGTGTTTGTACATCAGCTGAGGATTGTTGGAGTGGTGTGTGTGGACTCAATAAAACTTGTTCAGGTAAATGATTCTTGTAACCAATTTTGAATCTAAAATCTGCTTTTCAGTACCGTCATGTTCTGATAACATACAAAATGGTCTCGAGACAGGTGTCGATTGTGGTGGGGTTTGTCCTCTCAAGTGTGACTCTCAGTCCTGCAAGCGTTGTTCTGAGTGTAAAAGTGGTGTTTGTACAAATTGGCCACGTTGCACTGGTAGGAAACCAGAAAAATGATTCTCGAATGTTTAATGGACATTGTAGAGGCTACTTGCTATGATGGTGTTCGAAATGGTGGAGAAATCGGCATTGACTGTGATGGTCCATGTTTGCGTCGATGTAATGGCCGTGCTTGTATATCAGATGATGATTGCTGGAGTGGCGTATGTGGAATCAATAAAACTTGTTCAGGTAAATGATTGTATTTAGGAATTTCTACTTTTCAACTCTTGTCTTTAGTACCTTCATGTTATGATAACGTACAAAATGGGGTCGAAACAGGCGTTGATTGTGGTTGGTTTTGTCCTCTAAGGTGCAACTCTCAGTTCTGTGCTTCAGATGCTGTGTGTAAGAGCAGTGTTTGCGTAGGGTATGGTTGTCAAGGTATGAAGATTGAAAAAAAAAGACTATGTGAAATATATACTAAGGAATTTGTAGCGCCTACTTGTAATGACGGTGTTCGAAATGGGGATGAAGTCGATGTTGACTGTGGTGGTTCATGTCTCAAACAATGCAATGGTGGAGCTTGCGACGTAGATAATGATTGTTGGAGTGGCGTGTGCGGAATCAACGAAACTTGTTCAGGTAGATGATTGTACTTAGGAATTTCTGCTTTTCGACTCCTTCAGAGTGTGAGGGTAGATGTGGGTGGGCGGGTGTGTGAGTATGTGTCTCGGTATTTGTGTAGGTGTGGTGTAGGCATGTACCAAATCCAAATCTTTTCAAGTCCAAACACAATTCCAGGTTTGGATTTGACATACCTGTCTAAAAAATTGAACTTCTTCAGCATCAGGACCCGTCAAAGTCGACAAAATCTTTCTGTCATTTCTGTTCAGCTTTCATTGCTCTATCCGATAGTAGGACTAGATTTCGTCTAACAGTAAAAACAGATCTAAGGTTTGACAGGATGTGACAAAAATTATCAGTTTTTCCCCCATTTTATCTCAAATCTTGTCAAACCTTAGGTCCTTTTTACTATTAGCCGAAATCTAGTACTACTATTGGATAGAGCGATGAAAACTGAGCACAAATAATACAAAGATTTCATCGGGTTTGACGGGTTCTGATACTGAAAAACTTCAATCTTGGGAGAGATATGTTAAATCCAAGTCAAGTCAAATTCAGTCAAACCCAAACCCTAAGTCCAGTCAAATCCTGTCAAATTCAGGATTTCAGTTTGACAGAATTTGGACTTGGTGCATCCCTAGTGTGGTGGATGCGGACTTGAAAGAAATAGATTAATCCTAAATACTCAAAAACACACTTATACTCACAATCATACCCTTAAGAGCACCACAATATCATTGAAATCGAAAAGACTCCAAAGATTTAGCAGTCATTCATAGAATACGCAGTGCGAAATATGTTCATTTCATTCCACGTGAGTGGTCTGGTAGAATTCATCTACAAACAAGTACTCGAACTAGGTCGTATTTTACTATTAATATATCTTAATATCTGTATGTAATAATAGTATCAAATTTCGGGACAAACTAGGTGACACAAAGTCATTTGTTAAAGGAAATTTAAAATAATTTTGAAAAGTACAATTAAATCGTCAATAAGTAGATGAGTTTCTCTTATGCTGACATGAAAAATATGAGTCAGTTTAAATCTATATGTTTATTCGAAACGATAGAAAAATGACCAATTCGGACTTTTTCTGAAAACGAAAATTCTATTGAAGAAGCTAAAGAAATTCTCTGAAGAAAAAAATACGGAAAAGACTGTAGATGATTAAAGATCGTATGAATAGTAAGAAATCAATATCTTGTCAAAATAAGGTTTTATTAGTACTAAAAATCATAAAATAACCGCTTTTTTTCATATTTACTTTGTCCTTCGTTCAGCTCTCTTTCCATTTCAAAATTATCACAGCACAACTTACTTAGGTTAAATCAATTCATAATTAAACTTACGAGAAATTGCATTTGTCCACAGTTTAAAGATTCAACTTTTCTTTTGTTCGAGTTTAGAACAAATTTTAAGAAATAATCAAAGTCTAAAAAACGTATCAGATTCGCGATTTAGAAATGTTCTTGTAAAAGTTACCTAAATCCATAATTTTCATTTCTTATAAATGTCAATAATTTGTTAACATATAGACTTAAGTTGCAGCATTACGCTTGATTTGAAATCCTATGATCATTAAAAACTAACCAGCTTTAATCCTTCCTCGAAGTTAAAAGTTTCTACAGTTCAATACTCCTGCAATTTTTCACGGTCCCAACAGCTTTAACTTGATTTTCACTTTAGAGAAATTCAACTAAAACAAAAGAAAAAAAGATTTATTTTGTTTGTCTAATTTATTTAATTCAATTGTGGGTTGTTGATATTGTATCATTTTTTGTATTCTCGAAAATTGCATCCACAGTAAAACAGATAAACAACACTATTATTTTCGAAGTACTTTATAGCTTCACATTCCACATATTCGAATAGGAAAACTCTGAATGATTGAATAAGAAATAGTAATTATATCATTATTTTTTAGTGTTGTGAAAATCTTCAAAGTTGAACATAAGAAAGAATATGAAAAAAGGGTTGAAATCTATGTCTTCTTATGAAGTTTTCAGATATCAATCACACAACTGACGAAAATATCAGATGCCTTCAAATTTTTAGGAGCTCTTGAGTATTCAATTGAAATTTGGAAGCGAATTTTGCTTTCCTAAGATTCCATTTTTTATATTAGGTATTTTTGCAAGTCCATTTCGGTTTCGTATCATCGTTTTTATCTTGGATTTAATAGTGTGATCTTCCGGGTACTATCCAGTTCGTTTATGATAATAAAGATTTTTGATAATATTGTTCTGGTTATAGAGCAAGTAGTTGAGTTCCTAACAGCAATAAAAAGTTACTCTAGAGTACTTTTTAAGTGTTAAATTATGTTTTATCGGATATCCTTGGGTTGTCGAAGCCTTTCAGTTTCCTAGAACATCAAAAATTTTCAGAGTGTACACTGCATACAAACATTTGAAGTTGTTTTGAAGGAACGTTCACAGAAGTCAACAAATCTGCATTACGATCCAAATAGCTTATGTTCTCAAAAGATAGGACAACCTCTTTTCAGACAGTTTGCGAAGATGACCCATACATTTCGAAAATTAAAAAGACAGGAAAAATTGGAAATTTTCGGTAATATTGAGTTTATTATGTGAAGAATTCTGCACATCTAAACCTGATTTTTATTGATAGTGGAAACCTTCGTTCAATTTCTGACATAGAATAAGCTTTTATTTTGCTATATGTGTTTGCTAATCTAACCAAACTCAGTATTAAAAAAAAATTTCACGTTTTTCTTTTTCGCCTTCAGAGTTTCTTTTATTTATTTTAGGTGTAAACAGGTGATTTTTGTATATCTCTAGGAAACAACTTTTCAAGAAAACTTTTTAAGATGGTACTTTTTAGTGTCAACATGTAGATAGTTGACTGCTGCTGAGGTTAGTCCATACGACTAAAGATTTCTCGATGGATCGGATAAGTTCTGAATGAGTTTTCATGAGAGAAAATTTTCGGTCGGTATTGACAGCTCATTTTTCCAGAACTTGAACTAAGCGTGTTTTACGATGTTTGAAAGTATCTCTCTTCAAATTATAGGTATTCGTACAGATGAACTATATGCATCTTATAAAGTTGGGTCATTGCAGTATTAGCATAAAAAAAAAAGTATCACAGTGATTCTGCCAACGACTAGTACGGGTACGAGAAACCGTGATGATAGTGTACGTCTAAAAAGCAATTAATCTTTAGATAGAATATAAAAAAGCTTCAACATTGTCGGAATAGTTGGAAATTTCTCATTTTCTCATTTCGTTCTATTTCTTTAGGTATTTAATTATATGAAAAGAAACAATGGCTTCTTTGGTATATAATACATAACAACAGAGAACTTACAATTATGCACACTTTATTATCGTTTTGTCACTTTTTATTCAGTTTTCTTCTATCTACAACATATTAATAATGTGATGTAATATTCATTACCTCATTTTATTTCAAGAAAAACTATTGATTGAATTTTCTTTTTCTTTGTACTTGGGCGTATTAGTCTATCTAGCCGACATAGTTTTGTTCAATTTCTACTTACACTCCTAAAAAATTTCTCATACGGAAACTATGTGGGGTGTAACAAGTTTTATCACGATACTTTTAGTTCCAGCTTCGGACTTTGCACAACAGTTAAACATGATGCGTGTGGGTGTGGGTGGGTGTAGGTGGGTGTGGGTGTGGGTGGGTGTAGGTGGGTGTGGGTGTGGGTGGGTGTGGGTGGATGTGAGTGGGAGTGTGGGTGTGAGTGCGTGCGGATGTAGGGTATGGGATGTGGGTGTAGGTTTAAGCATCAGTAGAATGAAATGCTAGGGTGCGGGTGTGTGTGTGGGTGCGGGTGTGCAGGGGTGGTGGGGGGGTGGGGATTGGGTTGAGCGTGGTGTTGGGGGGTGGGCGGGGGGGTGGGTGTGGGTGTGACTGTGGATGTGGGTGTGGGTGTGGGTGCAATGAAGAAGTACATTCATACATCCACACTCACACTCACACCCACACCCACACCGACATTGCACATCCACGCTCACACCCATACCCACACCCACACCCACCCCCCACACCCCCACCCCCACCCCCCCCCCCCCCCCACACCCACATCCACACCCACACCCACACCCACACTCGCACCCACACCCACACCCACACCCCCACCCCCACCCCCACCCACACCCACACACCCACACCCACACCCACACCCACACCTAAACCCACACCCACACCCACACCCGCACCTCACACCCCACACCCCACACCCCACACCCACACCCACACCCACACCCTTGTGAATATTGTTGCGTTAGTATGACTATTTTTAATATTTCAGTTGCGTATTAGTGTGTGGGTATCGATGTAATCGTATGAATTAACGAAACAAAGAATCACAAGAACATGCATATCATCGTGTGCAAATATACTGACGCGCATATGAACATTTACGCGCGCACCCAACCTTTTTTAACATTGGATACTAGTGTTGTGGACGGTGGTGAAGTAGCTTACTATGCCCAAAAGTAGCTGAATATTCAGTCGAGGGTCAAGCGAGTCATGTCGACGAGCCTTACTTGTACTGTTGGGCTACAGTTTTGGTATGGATGAACTTTCTGTAAAGATCAACACCCACACCCACGCACACTAACATCCGCACATCCACCTCCACTTCGACCCACACTCCCCCTTGTCTTTTCTTTTTTGTTCTACATTAATAAAGCATAGTATTGATAATAAATCACAAGGAATTGAATAATTATTTCGACTTTTTCCTTTGCGAACTTTTGTTTCTCTCTTTTTCTTTTAAGCCCTTTACCTTTTCGACGTTATCATTTTCTCTTTTTTTCCTTTTCTTTGCGACAACTTCCGTTTCGATTTGTCCATCAAGAGTATTTAGCAGATAGACTCTCATGGGATGTTGAACGAAGCAAAAAGCAGTAGTATTTTCCAGGATTATTCATATTTTTACTCTCAGAATCATAGAAATTTTTGCAAACTATTGTATGGAAAGATTCGCTAAAAGTGAAAAATTTGATTGCCATGTTGTATGTCGCTGGAAATAGTCGATACCAGTGAATGGAAAATGCGGGTATTGCGGTTTAATATTTATTCCACAAGCATTGAGAACCCACCATATAAATGAATTACTATTGGGACCGTAGAGAAAATGATAGGGCACATGTGCTCGGTTGTAGATGTATGTTTTCTTACGAAGACAGCTGATTAGTTTCTCACATCGGATGGAATTCAGCAGCCATTGATAGCCCTGATGCTCCCAGTCATTTTTTTTTTCGAGTGCCCAGGATATTACATTATATGGCACGCTTTCGCCCACATATCCCCCTTCAATTAAGGCGAATTGAGAAGAGTTTTCAAAGATATTGATATACAAGTGGTGAAAGCCAAGGAGATTTATTCCAAATTCTACCATATTCCGCCTCCCCACCAAGGGTCTAGCACCCAAAATAACAGAGCAAGATTTCAAAGTTGTTATTATACTGGTACCATCTGTATTTGACAATATGGAACCGTTCGTGTTCGAAATAGTCATAAGTAATGACAGCAGTCTTTTAGTGACTAGAGTGGGCAAAATAACGAAAGCTGAAACAAGGAATAATATCTTCAGGTTCATATCTGAAATGAAAGCAGTTTTATAAGACTTTGATTGGATAAAATTACATGATCCATCTTTATCAAGAATCAGAAAATGTCAACAAAATAAAATACTACAGCCGATGAAAACATCAAAGCGAATAACGATACACATTGTCTTTCTACGCTAGAACAACTTCCCATAACGTCTTCAACGCGATTACATCGGCCCAAACCCGTACAAGATGAAGTGCATCCTCCTGGTACATTACATGAACCTCCGATGCAAGTTCGTTCTCCATAATCGTACTGTGATGTGTAAATTGTTCCATTATAAACATGTACCGAAAAATGTCTACATTTGCAGATACACCCTAAACATACGCCACAAAATGCATGGCTTGAGGATCCACCGACGGAGACAAACATAAGCATTAGAACGGTAACCAATAAGAAACATTGTGATTTTTTCATCTTGGCGACTGCCGAACAAATCCACAGCATCGTTTTCATGAGGTTTTTTTACACATACATCAACCTTTTTATGTCCCTTTTTTGCATATTCTTTTATATTTCTTCTACGCCGGTTTTATTGCCATTTTTCTTACTAATCTCTGCGCATCCAATAAAACGCTCTTTGTCAACAGATTGCTGTAAACTATCATCGTACGACACAATGTATCTAGCTCTACTGTGTTTCATAGGCAGACACAGAGTCCAACCGACCATTTCGAAACATTCACGACGGGTTCACAGGCAATTCTATTGATACTAGGACCTGTCGAAATATATCTTGAAGGCGTGGCAGAAAACACTTGCCGTTGAAAACACAGTGCTTCTAATCTAATGACCTTCATCAGGTAGCTTTAAACACAAGTTATAAACGGAACCGGTACCGGTTACCGGCCGGTCCGTTACCGCTCTAGATTTTCGATCGGTTGGTAAACCAGTCGACCGGTCCGACGGATCTAGACCGATAAAAACCAGTCCGATCAATCCGACCAGTCTAGACCGGTCCATACTGGTCTGACCGGTCTAAATCGATCTGAACCGGTTCAAACGATCTATATTTTTCACTGTTCTCATGTATGAATGTATTCATGTAAAAACAAACGACTCGCACCAAGGCCAATCTTACGGATCGCATAGCTATCAGTTTAACAATCGTTATCTAGAATACTCTCAATGACGCAATTGTTGTCAATGGTGAAATATTATATCCCTATGCGTGGTGGTATAGATCAAACCCACGGGAGAGAATTTATTACTGAACAATGTTTCATTTTAAGTCTCGACCTGTTGTCGTTACCCCTGTATTTTGTCGGTAGGTCAGATTTTCCTGATAAACTCATGTATCGTAATTTTTCTTCTAGTACCGGTTCGATCGGTTTTTGTCGGTATTCCGGCCGGTCCGGTCGGCTCTGAGAAGTTCAGACCGATACCGGTACCGATCTGAAAAAAGTAGACCGGTTCCATCTATGCCGCAAGTGACCCGTTTCAAAACGTCGCTAAGCCTTTACATGAACCATACGATGGCATAGAACTGAGAGTTGGTGTATTTTTCAGTCGACTTGAGTCTGTATGAGGATTACGTTGGTGAGTGATGCTGCGGAGCGTGGGTGGGTGCGAATGTGGAGTTAGCGTGGGAGTGCGTGCGTATGCATATGTTGTTATGGATGAGTGTGAGTGAAGATGTAGGTATCAAGGAATCCATGTGTTGGGGAGGGGAGGAGGTGCGGCGGACGTGGATGGAGTGTGACTGTGTGTCTGGGTCAGAGTGTCCATGGATGTGTGAGTGTTGGTCTCTAGAGAAACGTCACCCACACCAAAACTGGAGCCCAACAATTGAATAACAGGCAACCATCACAGTAACACCCATACACACATCTCACCCCCAATTTCACACCCACATCCAGACGCCCACACCCACCCGACTGAACTATCGAGAAATAGTAGCTTTCCAATGCCTTATAAAATAAACCCCAACTTTGAATTTTATCATGAGATGGAAGTGATTATCATTTTTTTAAATCATTTTCTTTTATTTTCTGGTACATTGAAAATTCAATCAGTATAATTAACGTGCTATACGATTGATGATCAGTGTTTAAAGAGAAACCCTGTTTCGGATGTGAGAATTCCAAGACCTTTAATTTTCCGCTTTTCTTCGGTAATATAGCCCCGAGAGGTCCTCCGCCAAATGCCATATAAATGAGGTGTCTTCATTGTTGGTCAGTGCGTTTATGAAATCTAGACTTCAAAAGATGGGGACGCATAAGAAGCCAAATCGGCCCATCCGGACGATTCTTGACCGATCTCATCGAATCATAAATCAATTGAAAGAATATGTTGAAACTAACACTTTGACACTATGTTAATCCGGTTTTGATCGAGTTTTCGAAGCAAAACGGCTATTAATAAAGTAAATCATTTTTCGTCCTTCATCGAATAATCGTGCCCATCATGGTCATCTCAGTTTTCCAGTAAGTTGATAAGAAAAAGTAGTTGTAAAGTTAATTATTTGATAGCTTTTCGATAGCCCTTCAATCCTATACATGTATCAATAATTGATTATTTGATTCACTGATGAGGAGAGACTGATATACTATTAGGCACTATTCATATAGATCCTATATCTATCATCAGCTTTTATCTTTCAGTCAGGATAAAATCTTATTACCAATTTCTCATTTCGCCAATTGTAGTTTTCGCCAATTGGCGAATATCAACTAGTAATTTGCCAATTGACGAACTTCCTCACGATATTCGCCAACTGGCGAACACAGTAATACGAAAATATTTTATTTATTGGCGAATGTCACACTTGTAATTTCGCCAATATGAATGAGTTGAATTGTAACTCAAGTATAATACTTGATATTTTTACTACACAAACTGAATTAGTTCAGGTGTAATAGTATATCAATAAAAAGTAAATAAGTTGTTTTTGTGTTCTACTTAGTCGATATGTGCTTTGCGTTGTTTCGGACGCCTAGCATTGAACCAGAACACAACGCCCTCTGTGGGTATGAGTGTTGATCTTCTCATCATATCCACACTCACCCACACCCTGAAGATCGGGACGATTGAACAAGATCATTAATTATAAAAACATGAACTTATTCAATCTTTTTTTCATATAGCTACTACAGTTCTTTCTTTATTTGACATAAAAATGATTTCACATAATTAAACTTAATTCGTACCTTTAATGATTACAATTGGCGAATGTCACACTAGCGATTCGCCAATCTGGCGAATTTCGTGAGGAAGTTCGCCAATTATGGAACACGGTAGTATGAAAATATTTTATTTATTGGCGAATCTCACACTAGTAATTCGCCAATGGCAAATATACAATTGGCTATTACAAAGACTCCTTTCAGTCAATATTATTTTGCAAAAATTGAAAAGACTCAAACTCCAGTATTGCTCATTGGACAGCTCTTTTCAAAAGCTACAAAATGGTACATATTCTAAAATATGAAAAATATCGCCACAGAGAAAATTCCTAGTTGCATGGTGCTCCGGCTATGCTGTTTTCATGTTTTTCAGGAAATTCGACTATTAGTGAGCCTATTGTACTCCATACAGCCTTCGTATAAGTCAAAACTAATACCAAATTCATAATCAGCAACAAAAACCGAGCCCATCAATTGATGTTTCACATATCGCCAAGGAGTTTTTGTTTTTCTCGAACAGTTCACAACTCCTTGCCGTCAAGGTACCCTCAAAATATGAAGGATGTGGTGTGGGTATGGGATGTAGGAGTGCATGTGGATGTGGGTGGAGTGTTGGTTTCAGTGTGTGACTGTGTGCGTGTCTTCAAGTGATCAAAGCCCAAGCTCACACCCACATTCGATTCCACACCCACACCCACACACCTACACAACACCCACACCCACACCCACACCCACATCCACACACTCCCACCCCACAGTCACAGTCGCAGCTATTCGAAGAAAGACGTAGGAACACTTTTAGCCATAAAAGATGTTTGGTTGTGAAAAGTGTGCCTGCTTGAGATGAAAGTCTATGGAAGCACTTTCCTCATATTTTATGTGTTTATTGTCAACAAGCCATAAACTGTCATTGCGGCTATGAGAATTTTTTCTTACGCACATAAGTGGAAGAATTATAATGCGTAGATAGCAAAGACAAAGTAAAGTCGTAAAAGTAATTATAACGATATCATTTTCCATTACTTGTACATCAAGCAAGCTGGGGTGGGGTGTGGGTGTG
>CAJNOP010001041.1:30001-58904 GCA_905250075.1 Rotaria sp. Silwood1
TGCACTATTATAATTCTCTTCACATATCATAAACAAATCCATCACTATTGGCTTCGATATATTTCCTCCTTTCACATCTTTTCTACAACGCCACTTTCTCAGAACTTATAACAATCAAAAGCCAATTAGAAGCATACTGAAATTAGATATAAGCGTAATTATCACTCTCATCCTCGAGAAAAGTATGATTCAGAATTGAATTGTATTTTCATTTTTACGATCTAGCAAGGAAATCAGCAGCTCACAAACAAGTTCGGAACAATGAAGATAATTCCTATTTTTTTAAAACTTTTTTGTACAGTCTAGTATCTTTATTCTAATGTTTTGTTCTACACAGTGACTGGACCAATATTAATATCATCTTCTGCTGTTCTTTCTTTACACTTTCCTCTTTATCCGCTTTCTACTGTTATTTCCCGTGCTCACCTCTTTCTATCTTTCTCTCTCCTATATAAGCGCGTGTTATATTGTGAAGTAAAAACATTCTGGAAATATGAAGTAGCTCAGTAAACATCATTACCAAGGATAGCAGTAAGCTGCTCATCCAGTATGTCGTTACGGTGACCTTTCACAACAAGTTGTTCAAAGAAGTAGATAACGTACACAATAATGAAACGACGAGCTGTATCAATTTTGGAGCATAGCCTATTTAAAAAAATTTTTAGACATAAAAGTGCTCATATAAAACTAATTTTTATTTACAGAGTAGGAAGTAATATTTTTTCAGGAGAGTAGTGCTATGATTTCAAATAGTATAAATAATCAATTTTTATCAAATTATAGCTGATTGAAAATGGGATCTATCAGTATTACAAAACAAGGCGAGTGTAGATGTGGGTCATTGAAGATGATCCCATCCACATTCTCAAAGGTGCATTGTCCATGGACATGGTGTAGAGTTGACGTTTGCGTATGAATAATGTTTCAATGGGTGTGGGTGTGGGTGTGGTTGTATGTCTACTCTGCTCCTACACCCACATCTCACAAGTTTGCTTGCTCTGAACAGTAATCAAGATTTAAGATAAATATTGAATGTAGAGATTACTAATGAAATTGGATGTGTTGTTTGAATAGATCAATTATTTGCAACTTTTTTTTGAATTTTACAATAATTTGTAAGAACATATTTTAAAATAAAAGATTTAGTCAACAACAAAAAGCCGTTTTTTTCTCATTCGGTGATCATGTATTCAATGAAGAATAAGATGATGTTTGACATATCTGTTTTATTTTACACGTCGTAAGCGATATTGATTTGTTTTTTAAACTTTATTTTCTATTCACCGGCTTGTTTATTATATATTTATAAATCCCAAATATTATACAAAAGCAACCCAATTCCCCTGAAAAGAAAAACGACATGTCTTATTTTTTGCCACCAGTAATTCGCCGTTGTGGTGATTTATCATTTCGAGTACCAATAGTCAATTTAGCATTGGCATCATAAGGACTAGGTCCTTGACGAATACCACGTGAAAGACGTTGCTAAAAGAAACAATAAAACGTTAAAAATCGAAAATAACATTTATAATTTACTCGTTCTTGATAACGACGTTCATAATAATCCAATTCTGATTCACCAGGACGACGTAATTGTGATTGTGCTTCGGCACCTTTTAGAAAAATTAAATTAAATAATAAAAACTTTTGTAAAAAAAAAAAATCATATTCACTATTAGGATCATGAGATGCATGTGCACGAAGAATTGGATGATCCATAGCAGTTATTGGTTGATTCAGAAAATCATCATCAGGTCGACCTATAATATATAATAATTATTCAATTTAAAAAAGAATTTTCTCGAACCTCGTCCACTAGGATCAAGTCTTAAATATCCTTCAGCTAATGAACTAAATCCTGTTAAACCACCCATTGCTTTATATGGTGTTGCATAACCAGTTGGATGACCACGTTTTTCTCTTTCTTCTTTTGTTTCAACTAATGTTATATGATTATAAGCTGGTTCACCACATGAACATGTAAATGGAGCTGAAAATCCAGTACAATTACAATCTATGAGAAAAATTGAAGGTCAAAGTTTTGTTTTGGGTTTGAAAAACAAAAAAAAAATGGATACTTTTTTGACATTTATATGGTGATCGTGTTGCATGATGTTCAAGTGAATGTTTACAACGACAATTCGGATCACTTGTACCTGATGTATTAGCAACATATTCAAAGGAAACACAACGACAACCATGTTGACGACATGAAATAAGAATTGGTCGTTCAGTACGAATTTCAACGAAATCAGTTTTATGTTCAGAATATCTTGATTAACGAAAAAAAAACAAAGATTTTCATAAACTTTTCATTTATATTAAATTTTACTTATGTCGACAAAGACATTTATGTTGTGGTCCAACAAGAATACAATCCATCCCGTGAGGATTTACCCATGATACATATAATCGATTGTGTAGACGCTTAAAATATTAAAAATATATAAATAAACTTAAGATATTAAAGTTGATCACATTTATCTAAGTTCTTCATTTAGTTCCATATGACAGATATATATATAAATCTAATGAAATCGATCGCAAACATGGAATGGCAAAGTTGACACATATTTAGATTTAGAAAACACTTTTTAATGAGTAAAAATGTTAGTAGGACAACCTATTTTGCTCTTTCATAATATCGATTTCTGTTTTTTTTTGAAATAGTGTCCCGCAAAGCGATCTAGCAATTAATGAGATCTCAACGTTTCAAACTACTAATTTATATAAAAGCATAGGAGTAAAAATTGGTTCAATCATGATTGAACAATTTATTGTACTTAAGAACTGATTATAGAAGTGTGCTATGACTTTGAAAGTAACAGTCGTATTCGTGCAAAACAACATTATTTTTTGAGTTTGACATGATAGTTTAGATGATTAGATAATTAAACGTTAAATATGTATCTTAATCTATTCAATTTGAAAAAAAATAATCATAACCATATAAAAATTCTTTCTTTAATTATACAGAAAAAAAAAATAACTCATCTATATTCATTCTTAAATAAATATTTATTCAATTTCAAGTTTTTTGATATTGCAAAAAAAAAAAAATCCTGCGAATTAAATTCGTACCATTGGTAAAACTCGTCTTTTATATTCTTCATATTCTTCTGGTGTAAATAATTTTCCACCATCATCATCACCAACAATACTAATAAATAGAAATATTGATAGATAATTAATTATTATATTGAATACATACGCTTGATATTCAAAATAAGCATCAACATGTGCTGCTGCATTCGATGGTAAACTAATATATTCACCTGGTGCACGTCCACGACCTCTTCCTGCCATAATTTTTTTCTATATGTGACTGATCAAACATACATAACGTATATCAATCACTTGAGCGTTGCTTAGAAACCAATAAATAGATGTCACTGTGAAATAAATTTATTTCTCATACTAAATCTTTATATATTTTTAAAATTTTTGCATTTGAATTTATACAAAATGACTATTGTTTTTTTCTATATAAAATAATTTTAACTTTCGTTTCATATAAGTCTACCAATCCGTATTGTGTTGTTTCTAGTTGAAAATCGATCGTTATTATTTTTTTTGCTTTGTTTTTAAACGAAGAAACTTTAAAAAAAAAAGATGAAATCTCAAGCTTTACTTCGTCAATGTTATTCAACTGTTCGTCAAAATTCAGCTATTTGTACAACATATCAGGTATTCATGAAGATAAATAATATACTAGAAAATATTTATTTATTTATTTATTTTCATTTCAAGTCACGACGTTGGATTAGTTTACATGAATATCAAAGCAAAAAAATTCTTCATGATAATAATCTTAATGTTCAACGTTTTCAAGTTGTTGAAAATCATCAAGATGCTAAACGTGCTGGAGAAGAATTAAGTAGGAATTTATTATTTATAAACAAAAAAAAAAAAAATAAAATTTTTTTTTTTCAGTGAAAACAATTGCTAAAGAATTAGTTATTAAAGCACAAATTTTAGCTGGTGGTCGTGGTAAAGGTACATTTGATAGTGGATTAAAAGGTGGTGTTAAACTTACAAAAGAGTAAATTTCTTTTTTGTTTTCATCGTTTTTAAAGATATTCAATTCTTTTGCTCTTAACTTTTTTTTTTAGTCCAGTTGAATGTGGAAATATTGTAAAACAAATGATTAAACATCGTCTTGTTACAAAACAAACACCACCAGAAGGTGTTGAAGTACAAAAGGTTGTTTGGATATAAACTTGAAAATTTAAATATTTTTAATTTTTGTGCTTCTTAGGTTATGGTTGCTGAAGCATTAGATATTGAACGTGAAACATATTTAGCTATTTTACTTGATCGTGCCTATGGTGGAGCTGTATTAATGGGTTCACCAATGGGTGGTGTTGATATTGAAGAAGTAGCAGAAAAACATCCGAATCAAATTTTTACTGTAGAAATTATTAATTTCGATTTAATATTTAATTGAGAAAATTATTTTTTGTTTTTTAGATAGCTATTGATCCAATGATTGGTATGAAAAAAGAACAAGCTTTAGATATGGCAAAAAAACTTGGATTTAAAAATAAATTAGCTGATGAAGTTTGTTTTCTAATTTTATTTTATTTTTTTCTATTTAAAAATATAAGAAGTTTTTGTTTTTAGGCAGCAGATCAAATTCTTAAATTATATAAATTATTTTTAAAATATGATTGTACACAAATAGGTAAAAGTTTTAATTATAGTTCAATATTCATTATTTTGCTTTGTTTTTTTTTTGTGAAATACAAATCAAAAAAGAAATGTGAAATTATAAGAGTAGTCGAAAGAAAATATGAATTTTTAATCATGGAGAAGATAAAAACTAAAATAATAAGAATTATTATCATTTTTTTTCAACAAAGTTAACTATTGATATAAGTAATAAAATTGTTTAATTAGATTTTGAATATCGATGATGAAAGACACTGGATTGCTATCTTAACGTTACCTCTTAGAAGATTTCAGCTCAATTTTTAATGCTGAACACAATTCTGATATTAGATTTTTTATTTTGAATAGACCGTGCTTTTCCTGATCGATATTAAAAATCTAGTTAAACAGTTTCGTTACTTATGTCCATGGCTAATTTTGTCGAGAAAATGATCATGATTCTCCTTTTGTTATCTTGAGATATTGAAGATTGTGATAGATGTTATTGATATACAATCAACGACTGTACATCCATAATTTTGTTTGTTTAGAAATTAATCCATTCGGTGAAACACCAGACAAACGAGGTAATTATATTTAATAGTTTAATTGAAAATACATGTTTTTCTTTTCGTTTATTTAGTCATCAATTTTGATGCTAAATTAAGTTTTGATGATAGTGCAAAATTTCGTCAAAAGACTGTTTTTGATCAAGAAGATACAACTGAAAGTGATCAACGTGAAGTTGAAGCAACTAATGCTGGTTTAAATTATATTGGTTTACAAGGAAATATTGGCTGTCTTGGTAGATGACATTAGAAAAAAAAAAAAGAAATATCTAATCATACGAATTTTTTATTTTTAAAATAGTTAATGGTGCTGGTTTAGCTATGGCTACAATGGACATTATTAAATTATATGGTGGTGAACCAGCTAATTTTCTTGATGTTGGAGGTGAATAGTTTCAAAATTTCTTAATTAAAGTCTAGATCTTGTCGTCTCAGACTCTAAGAATAGATATTACGAATTCTACTTAAACTAGTTTTGTTACCTTTTCATATCGTAGTATCAGTCGGATAATAGAAACACGATAGAATCTATGAAGTTAGTCGCTGATTCGATCTCGTGAAAGACGCCATCCTCTTAATTCTCATACTGAACTCAAAGATTATGATCAAGATTGCCTAAGAAATCTGTAGAGTATATTAATAGCAATTTAGATTGAAAAAATTTCGTTGAAATTAAGACTTTGATTCAGATCTATAAATGTTGAACTGGACACACTCATAGGAAAGATATATATATATATTTGAGAGAATAAAATATTTATGTCTTTGGACTCAAATAATGTTCACAATAAATAATATTTTTTCTTTTTATTCAGGTGGTGTAAGAGAAGAACAAGTACTTGATGCTTTTAAAATTCTTTTTAATGATAATCAAGTAAATATTTTATTAAATAATATTATTTGAAAAAAAATTTGTTATATGAAAATATAAATTTTTAGGTTAAAGCTGTACTTGTCAATATATTTGGTGGTATTGTTAATTGTGCTATAATTGCAAATGGAATTGAAAAAGCTTGTAAAAAACTTGGTTTAAAAATTCCACTTGTTGTTCGTCTTCAAGGAACAAATATGGATGAAGCTCGTCGTATACTTAATCAAAGTTCATTTCCAATTACAGCTGAAAATGATTTTGAAAAAGCTGCACAAAAAGTTGTTTCATTAGTAAAAAATAGCAGCAAGTAAATGGTAAAACAGTGACTAGAATCTTTTTTCTTTCGTAGATTATTGTGTTTTTTTTTCCTTTATCTATATATTAAAGAAAAAAAATAAAATCCTGGATAACTCTCACAATTAACAAACATAAATATGTTAAATTCATTCATCCACTTTTATCATACAAGAATGCTTTTGATTTTAAAGTTTTATGATAAATATTTAATAAGTTTTTTTTTTTTTTTTCATAATAATAGAATGTTTATTCTTTATCATACTCTGATAAAGAAAAATTAATATTTTAGCTTTATTTGAATATTTTCATGATATAGTGTATTGATAGACTTCATCAATATTATAATGAGATGCATCTATATCTGGGTGTGGGTGTGGCTCAAATGAAGACACACAGTCACATCCATCCTTCGTATTAGGGTGCTGTGGAAAATGGTAATTTTCACGATTTGATTTCCATATTTCATTCTAGATAATTCAAAGTGATAAGCAGAAGAGATGACGAAAAGCTTCGATAGGACAGAATCGATTCGAATTGAGATCATTTCGTACCGCATTTATGTAGTCATTTGTGAATTTTCTGTTGCAATAATCTCGAGAAAGGTGAGTCAGAAAATAAGCAGATAGACGTTCGATTTTTAACTAATCTTTTCTTGTACGAAACTCTTCTATTTGAAATCAAAGTGAGCTATATATCTTTGTTACGCTATGAATACTAGGAGTAAAAAAAGCTAATTACAATCCTCGCAATAGAGCAGATACGTATCTAACTAAGCAAATATGTATCGTATGAAACTTAACATCGTAGATTGTCTTAAATTTCATCGTCTGTTTATATAGGACTACGACAAACTTTTTATTTCTGCTATTCATAATGTAACAAAATTATATAACTTAAGTGATATAATTTATTTTGAATTCAAACATAAGAATTTTCTACAAATCCACGCTGTTAGAACAACTTTTACCTTCTTCGATGCGTGAACAAGTCAGTGCGAGAACGTCTATTTGTGATTGAAAAATAAACAGTATGAATGCCATGCTATTTACATTGTTCTTCTCGTCAATTGACGATTAGTAAATCTTCTCTATATAAACCATAGAAATCCTAAAGTATTTCTTCAACACTAATAAGTCCTAACTCATCGTTATTGAATGATCTATAAAAACGTCTATTTGAACCAAATTCATATCTATATTAAATAAATTATTTTTCTCAATCATCTATGTCTCTTCATTATGCTTAAAATCCTCTCATGAAGAACATAAAAAAACAAGACATATTTTTCGTTCAAGCCGATCAATCGTTGTTCAAAATTCTTTGACAATAATTAGACCACACAATGCACCCAATGAATCAACATTATTAAATATTTATTTAGGTGGTATTAATTTATCATAAACTATCGCTGAACATAATCATTATAACGCGAATAAAATATCTAAAACATATCATACCACATACAAAAACAAATAATAGAATGCGACAATCATTTTCATTTTGATTCTTTTGATTGAATGATTTTTATACAAATTTAACTAGCAGTTATGCAAGATAAATTAAACATATTTCATATATGTCGTTACCCAATAGTTTAAAAGAATATAATGATTATTATCAGATGTGATCAATCCTTCAATGCTAATTTTGCTTTTATTTCAGAACTGTTTTGTTTGATGAAGTTAATTTCTTCTTACAATAGATTATTTTATACTTTTGTGTAACTTACATTGTATTTTGAAGAAAAATATAGTGAATATAAGTTTTAAATCGAGACTCCGCGGCTCTTCTGCTCCCTTATACATAGCAGCCGAGAACAACTGGCTTCAGATTTCTCTTCCAGAGTTGCTTAACAATAGAAGAAGACGCTGAACTAAGTAAGAATCGAAGTTTTCTCATACTGCATATAGATATTTATGAATTGAACTTGCAAAACAAAACTAGAAAGTGTAGGTGTAAGAATGACAAATGATTCACACCCATACCCTAATTATCGTTTTCCATATTTTTATATTCCTGACACAGGATCAAGTTTTGAAAAACGGATTTCGAATGTGTATTCATCATATTCTCACAACCTCTGTCAACTTTTTCTCATTTCGCAATGTTGATTAGATATGAAGAACAAATGACCCACTTGAGTCGTGACTAATCAGGTGTCGATGTGGAGTCTGAGTGTGGACTAGCTTCGTACACACCCATATCGACAGTCGCACTAAAACCCACATACTAGCGTCATCTGTCGAGTGAATTTCACTCTAACTGAAAACAAAGTATACAGTTTACTAAAGCATCCAATATACCATAATGTTATATCATTTATGTTTTGGAAGCTTTTGTCAAAAGAGATGTCATCCTCATAATTGTATTTCGCCATTGATTCACTTGTTTTTCACCATGCTTCATCTCGCCAGATAATGTATCACAGATGTGATGGAATAAATAGAAATACGTCCGTAGAAATGCAAGACACATATTGATTGGGACGTTATCAGTCATACTAATATGATATTTCAGTCAAAAGAAGCAACATGCTTTTCATATTGGTTGTTATTGTCGTTATTTTACTAGTCTTATTTTGCAAAGTGAAATATTTTACTCTTCGAGGTCCTCTGCCTGGATTGTCACCACATTTTTTCTTCGGAAATTTGATTCAATCTGGTTTGTTGTTTTCTGACGGAGCGCTTCCAAAAGCTTTCTCAACGTTTCAAAATCGTTTTGGTGATATCTATCAGTTTTGGTTCGGACCGTCACGTCTGATTGTAGTCAGTGGAGTCGATGATGTTCAACATATTTTTACTAATTGTCAAATTTACGATCAAGGAGAAATATTTATTCAAACATTCAGCACTCTTTTTTCTGATGGCCTCGTTTGTCTGAAAGGTTAGTCCGATCAATTTGTTGATTTGTTTCAATCATCAGGTATCATTCATAGGAGCAAAATACAAAAGACATGCTGCATACACTTTGCATTTATTTCGACGTGGTAGGATTATCTCAAATTTAGATGTCATAATCTAATGCTTGCGATTTTTGGTTGGATTGCGTTTGATTACGATTTGAAAACATTCGATGGTATCAATAATAGAAATGAATTGGGTGAAGCTTTAAAGAGCTTTTTGAGCGTCTTTGAATTCATTTCCTATATGCCAAGAGTAATAAGTCTTGTTTATTTGAAATTGAGTCGTCGACATCAACAAGCGAAGAAAACCATTGAACGATATTCGAATCGTTTTATTGATTCTGAACTAAAGCAGAGTGAAGAATGGAGAATTCAACGAAAGAGAACATCTTTGATTGCATCATTACAAAAAGACACTGAAGCTCAAGCATAGAAAATTGAAGAAGAAAAAAAAGGCAAGAAAAATGATTCTTTCTCATAGGCTTATTATGTTTTATTTTTCTCTATCGATAGGTCTATCCAGAAGTGAAGTGTTAGATGAAATACTTCTGTTTCTGGTTGCCGGTTTCGAAACTACTGCAACTGCTCTGACTTGGTTCATTCATTTGATGAGCAAAAATCCACGAATACAACATAAGATTAAAGCAGAATTGAACGATAGCAATGATCAACAACATTTATCACTTGATCGACTCGATTCACTTGTGTATTTAGATTGTGTCATTAAAGAAGTGCTTCGTTATTCTTCACCTGCCAGTATGACATTTCGAACATTGGTCGTCAATGATTGTCTGCCACAAAGTGGTGCACAATTGTTTAAAGGAGATCAAGTGCTTATTCCGTTTCATAATCTAGCACAAGATAATCGATTATGGTCTGTTGATCCTAATCTCTTTTATCCGGGAAAGATTCTTAAATGAAGACAAAAGTCATCATCCATATGCGTCAGTGTATTGGACAAGATTTGGCTAAATTTCAGTTAAAAGTAATTGCAGCAAGGTTAATGCAATTTGTGACGTTTGGTGATGGAGGTCCGGAAGTGAATTCAGGTGGACAATTGACAAATACGACCACGAAGCCTCGACATGTTGGTGTCACGATTTATTTTGATAAATAATAATAGATGAACTTTCATCACTTATCTATTGTCTTACGTAATCGCCTAAAAATATAATTCCTGACCTGATAACATTCAGTTTTTGAATCCATTTCTTTTGCATTAAAATATCCGTACAATAACAGACTTTCGTGTTTTTGTATAAAGTAATGTATTAATTCGGTGGTTCATTTGTCACTTGAATTAATTTTAATTATGATCAATTACATGCCATACATATCGCTTGTAAAACTATGATGTTCGATTTTTTCCTATTCGTTTTATCGAATCGTATTAATCTTTGTTTAATTCTTTACAAACTGCATAGAATATACAATCATATTGTCACAGAAAACATCTTTGTAAAAATAAAACAAAAAAACCTATCAAATAACATGAAAAAATAATGGACTATCGAAATATTTTTCGAGATTGAACTGTCATCATTTCAACACAACATATCAAATGATTTACGTTTTTCTGCTCTTGTCACACTTTTATATCGTTCCAATATGTGCTTGTTATTTCAAGGCAACATATAAAAGAATTCTTCGCTTCAACATACAGTTAGAAAGAGCTTTGAATAGGTATGAAACATATTTTAGTCGATGAAAAATGTGCAGACATTTGTATTAGAGCTTTTACATCATCGATTAGTTTTTATATCTTTCTTCAATAGAATTAAACTCGAAGTGTAAATAAAACTCTCAATATTGACCAATAGATGCGTGTAGAAATTGGATCATTGACATTTGTCAGAGGCAGAAAATGAATGTTGATATCAACCAAAAAAAACGTTGAAATTCAACAGAAAATCACAGGAGGATGTGAATGTGGGTGTGCTCTTCTCTTCTGCTGCATCCATACTCGCACCGGCACTCATATTCACAATTGTCCTTTAATTTTATTTTCTAGCTTAATTTTAAATAATTTATGTCGAATTACTGTGAAAAAAAAGTAATTTAATCGAAGGTATTCTCAGCTTTTTAAAAATGTATTGACGTCTTTTTATTGTTTAGAACAAGTTCATAAAACAATAAAATTAATGGTAATTATTCAGAAATATTATCCTTAGTTTTTTTTCGGATTGTTAAAAAATATATCAATAAGAAAATTCAAATAAAGATTTCCGATGTTTCTGTAAAGAATCTCTATTCAAAATGTTAATTCTCTTTCGATATTGTATACTTTTTAAAATAAAGGAACTTGAAAGCAAAAAATTTTGATACAAGTAAAAATTTTTATCGAAAAAATAAATATAGATATAGAAAATCAATAGCCAACAACCATATCAGAGAATAATAGAATTTTAACAGCCATCGATTACAGAACTAATCTTCCTTCATTTACTCGTCATTTTCTCAAATCATCTATATAAAAGCCTAAGTACGGATGATGTCCTATTCTAGAAAAATCTCCTTGATAATAAAATCTTTTGTCTAGATCTTGATTATCTTTAAACTTAGTATCTACATCTCTTGATCCTAGATCCAATTTGGGTAACTTTATAAGAATATTTAAATATTTTTCATACAATATTTTATTATCGTATACTGATGACAAGTCTTTATTAATATCATATTTTAGGGTCGTTAAGACGCAATCTCTCCTTAGGACTAAGAATGCCATTATTTAGATTCCATGTAAGTGATTTAAGCAGAATTTATTCATCTAAAAGGTGAGCCAATAGTTTCAGTACTTCGTAGAAAATTTTCTTTTTCTCCTTCACTACAAATCTAAAAAATTTGCTCAAAGTTGAACACATAATTTCTTACAACTAGATGAATATTATCCGAAATTTTCATAACTGTAGGCTTTGTTATATGGAAGATATATAAACTCGAACGTTAAAGAAAATCTTTTTTATCAGATCGGACGTCACAAAATTTAAACATCGGAGATTTATATGAAAGCAGAAGGAAAAAAGAAAAAGAAGACATCGAAATAAAAAATAAAATATTTGAAAGCATCATGTTGAATAGAATTATATTGAAGGTGTAATTAGTTACCTATAGAATTTTTATTGAAAAAAATGCCTTCAACTCTGATTGGCTGCATAGAGAATTGTATAACCCTTTCTCCGTCACTTGTTTACAAATTTTTTTCTCACGACTTTTCTTTTCCATATTCAATCTTTTGCAGTTCACTTTAGTTTCATTACTTTTATCAAGTATCAATGTCTCAAAAAAATATAAAATTTTTAGAAAAAAAGATTGTAACTATACATGATTTGCACGAAAAATGATCATCAAATGATGTGGGTGAGTATGGATATGAGTGTGAATGTCATGTTATCAAACACTCATACCGTTTGGAAAGAAAAAAGTTAATTAAGACTCCTTGAATGAATATTGCACCGGAATCGAATTGCAAGAATCGTGATTACAAGAAAAACAAACAGAACGTACCAGTTACAACATCTATAGTATTGAATCTAAGTAGTCATAAGCGAGATTGATATTCATCAAACGCATATGATCGATCAAGTGTGAAAATGATTATATGTATTTCACTTGATAAGTTATTTACTTTCAACATACGAAACAACATAGATTCACTCCAATATTGTTCGCTTTAAATTCTACATATGGTTTCATGATCTGTCAAAAGGAAGAATATGAATCTTCATTGTGTAAAAAGAATTAATTTAGATAAGCATATTTGAAGCAGAGCTCTTGAAAGAAAAAGCACACTTATTTTCATGTACATAAAAATCTCAAATCGACAAGACAGTAATCAATCGATCGGTCTTAGTTTAAGTGAAAGCAATTCTTGCAGCCAGGCACACACGTGCATTGCATTTGCACTGCGTTGACACCAAGATGAAAATTTTTCGTCAGAATAACATTTTAATGAAATCATAATCTCCATTGACTCGTTAATATATCAAATATGTCTTTCTCTCAAAAAAGTGCATGTAGTTTATTATAAAAAAAGTAATATAAAAACAATGTTTGTACTAGTTGCTGCGGAATCATCTATGGCAAAAAACTTGAATTATTGAAATGAATTTCTTGTAGTAGTATGCCTACAGTGGTTGATGTCCATTACTCTTTCATTTTCGAATTATTTATTTGAATTGAAATTCACATTGCTTGACATCTACCAATATATGCATGCATGAGAAGAAACATGAAAATGGAAACTCGATCAGTGTAATTATTTGCATCATGATTTGAAAGAATCCATTGCAATGTTTTCTTTTTCTCTTTTGAAGTGAAACACAAGGTAATAAATAAGAAAAAGAAAAATTAAATCATCGCTCGAATACAATCATCAATTGTCTGGATTTGATTTCATGCATTCATAGTTAAATTCTGCTAAAGGTATTCTATTCCAAATTTGATTTTGTCTATTTGCTGAATATATCTATCTACAGAATTGACAGTTTTGTCTGATATACAAATGTCTATTGTTACCAAATTTTCAAAACAGTCTTTAATGTCGTTGGTAAGGTTGAAAGATTTGTTGATTATACATCAAAGATTGATTTTCTTTTTTTTTGTATATAGGGCCCACATGTGTTAGATCATCAATTGAAAATGAAAACACATAAACATAATTCTCAGCGAGTTATTCATACCTTGATTGGCACTAAAAATCTAACATCGCTGAGGAATTTTGAAAATCAACTGTCTATTGTAAGAGAAATTAAAATGAGGACATTACTTGTTTTTTTTTCAATGGTCATACGATAATGTGATAATTTCGAGATACTATTCATTTACTTCAGATGTATTTGCCACGTTACGAATTCACAAGGCTGACATGATCTTCAAAGATCTCTCTTTTCTCTTATAAAAATTTATTATAATAATATACGGTTGAGTTCCATAGTTATAAGCACCGTCAATTCGATCATCTTTTATCATAAATTAGTTCAATTAAAAAATAATTTGAAATAAAAAGATATCTATCAGATTTATTTTAAAGCAACGCTATAGTAAAAGCGCTACAATAAAAAATTAATATAATAGAATGACAAAAATCAATTTCTAAAACAATTATTTGATACGAAAAAGAAACTTGAGAATATCAAAGACATTGAAATTTACCTTGCTTTTTAAACTAAAACGACAAAGAAGTTTCTCAAATTTTAACTATCATGGATGATGGAGCGTATGCATACCTTATCGATATAAGGACACATTTTGTTAGACAGACGTAATTCATAATTACAATGAGCTCCATTGTCACCGGCACCTTTACGAATATATTTTTCGTTCATAAAACAATAAACTAGATTCGTTATGATTTTATCACATCGAATTAATAAAACTAATATTAGAATTCATACTGTTTTTCGGACGATTAAAAGTACCTAATTTCCAACCAAAGTTATTAAATTATGACTTTGGATCGCTCGAAATAGAAGTTTTTCTATTTTATGAAAGCCAACACTCTCTACTGTTAACTGGTGTTGGCAGTCAGCAGCACCTGTTCATGCTGAGTCGAGTCGAATCGGCACCAAACGCAACAAACGACAACGACGACTTAAACTTGTTCATCCTGAATATTCTTCAAATATTTCTTCAAAACAATGGGGCAGTCATAATGTTTCGATAGATGAACCATACCGATCCAAAGTTTCAACTCCAAATGTCAATAAAGTATAATTCTATTTGACTTATTATTGTCTGCTTTAAAATTCACCAATATTCGTTTGAAGGTCAACTTAAACAACTATTTTGCTCAGAAAATGATGGAGAATGAAAATTCAGTAAGTATTACCAAAACAATTTATCACTCCTTATCAAACATTCGACTATCAAAGATGTATCTATTTAATAAAGATTAACGAATGGCAAAGACAAGTAACGCTACTAGCAAGTAAACCTGATCGAATGCTGACAGCGATAAGAAAAAATTCGCGAAAACCAAAACGATCAAAGTAAGATAAAATTTAATGCCGTACTTATATTGTTCGAAGTTGATGACATAAACGCTGATATGTATCTGATTAATAGAACATAGAAATTTTCAAAAGTTGATCAGAATTAAAGATGCACCAAGTGAAATGGTGAGACACTTTCTTGCTTCTTGTTCAAGATTTCAATTTCATACATCTAGATTTATTTCATCGATCAAATAATTTTCTACAAAAACTGTTATTAAAATATCTAATGATATCTTTTTCGTTTATGTAAGACTCCGACAAGAAATAGTATTGGTCTATTAAGGGTGTAAAGTATTCTTCAAAATGGCAAGAAAAACGGAGATTTTTTTTTTTGCATATAAAATTCGACAATGTAGCACTCTACCTCTCTGAATATTAGATAATTTAATTCAATGATAACAGTTTGTTTTTGTAAGATCTATTTTCTTCACTGATTCTTTCATCTAATAAATTCTGTTTAAGCATTTAAACAAGGCACAAAGCTTCGTTTTCTACAAGAAAATAGAATTAAAAAAAGACATCAATACTATCATAGTCTTAAGAATTTCAAAATTGCGTTAGTTTCCTATGACATAAAATATTTTTACGATTTGTGCTTCACATTGTTGGAACGAGAAAATAGATTAATTATGTTAGTGAAAAGCTGCTACATATTCAATAAACTTCTTCATGGGAAACACATTCTATAGATAACATGAGAAAAGATCAATGTTAGTAGTTATGCAAATGAAAAGCTCTCATAATCAATCTTCTCTGTCAAAACTTTCTTTAAAGACGGAAATGAAAGTTATATTCTTCTCCTGAAGCTAAATTTACTACGAAAATTTTCAACCAACATCTATTTTGGATCATCAGAGACGAAACAGAAAAGTCACCTAAAAATAATAGCATTGGTCTGTTTCATTGAATAGACAAGACTCAATTGTCCAAGCTGAATGATATGCTGTCAGTTGAACTCAATAGTATGTATATCTGTAAAACTATTCAGCTTAATTAGTGTGAATGTCCATGGCAGATTAAGCTATAAAATACAGACGAAGTGTTGCCATATGTCTGTTGAAGTTGTGGACATTCTGACTTTTGACCTAGTATAGGACTATGATAGATGTAAAGACATTTCTCCATAGTGATTGACATGTCAATCTTATTGTAATTGTGAAAAAGCTTTTGACGGGTGGAGGTAAAAACTGCATTGCAAAATGACGATGCAATATTTTTAGATTAGTTTGTGTCAACTATAATAACAGCATTTGAATCAATAATGATAGTTCAAAAAAAAAGCATCCGCTACTGTTTTTTTTTTATGAAAAATAGTTCTTAGTCGTTTATTACATCAGAAAAATATCGATCCAGTTGGTTGAAGTCGAATTGAAATAATTAATTTTCATTTTCAAATTCTTAATGACTGACTTGCTTTCGCAACAGGAAACTATTTTAGCTATACGAACCTAGAGCAAAGTTATACTATGTTGATCCATGAGTGAATAGACCATAAGACTGATCAGTTAAGGTTCAATAGTTTTCCATTGGTATATATGGACTATAACTAAGATAATATTCTACAATTATCTTAATAGTTCAGATTTTTAGCTAGTGAAGTCTAAGATCTCCTTAGACTCTTTGAAAATCACATAAATAATCTTAAGCTAGAGTTCAGAGTCAAACGTTCTTCATCTATCCTTGGGTAAATTCATCGAAAAGATCGACTACCCAACTATGTTCATTAGAGTAAGCCTTATTCAGTTAAATCATCGTTGATGGATTATTTCACTACAAGATTTTCCTCTCATCTACCTACGATTCTTCTTAGATTGAACAAAAATGAGTCTGATATGCTCAGATTCTTTGGAAATTTTTATGTTCTAATATTGTCTATTTTCGTTTTGTGATAAAAAACATGTAAATATTCAAGCTTCGACAAAAAATTACTGAGATTCACTTGATCTATCGGTTCGTACTCATGCTATTTTTTAGATACAGCGATTATGGTCGATGCTGTCATTGTTCACCGCTTTGCTGTCTTCTTCTTATACTCGGCATTGGCACACTGATAGCTGTTACTTGTGGATTGTTTGTAGGACTCTTTGTTCGACTTCAACAGAAGACAACAGGTTTGACGAAATGCTTTTGTCAAGAAAGTGAAATTCTCTACGACACTGAAAGATTGGAAATTTGAAAAACTGTCTTGTTCAGTTTTTTTCATTCATTGAACGATTTCTATGATCATTTTTATGAAAATCACTCATCGAAGATTATGGACTGATCTTCATTCGTTTCGTATATCATGTTTGGTAGACACTTCAAAAACATTTTTCTTTGAATACTATTTTCACGCTGAGTTTCGATTGATACAGAGTTAGATGTCACATATATTCATCATGAACTACGGATTTGTTAAGAGTAAAAGCAATCTCTGTCTGTTCTGCGATATTTCTTTTCGAGTTCGTAAAGAATAATAACGTTATAACATGTATTACATGTGCATCCATTATTTAAAAAACAGATGAAAATTACTTTATCTTTTGTTATCAAATGGCTAAAAACCTCGCAAAGATGTTTCATTCTTCTTTTGGACAAAAGACAGTGGCTCAAACAAAACTGAGTCAGATCATTCCACACATTTTAACGAAGCATCTTCATGGTGTGTAAGGACCAAGATATTCGAATTTCTAGGTATTTTCTGTAGAGATAAGGTGTTCATAATTGAAAATTACATTAGAGGGTTTTTTGGGTGTTATATGCTGATTGAATAGAGCTCCTCGAGCTACATAAGAAAAAATATGTTTTCATTACAAAAAAAAACAGTTAAAAAGGTCACGATTACCACTATTTTTCAATATAAGAAAAGATAGATTCAAAGCTTTAGTTTTTATTTAAAAAAATACTTTAAATTGAAGCATACTTTTCTTTTGCAGCTCGATGAGCTCTATCCAAGTCTCGGTCCGTGTGTTCCAAATACAGCCTATATTTTATACTCGTTAGTTTAGTAGTGAAATCTGTAGTTTCATCCGATTACGTTGACTGTTGTTAACTAACCATACAAACATTTCCATTGTTAGCCATGAACCTGTAACGGGATCATAACCATTGATAAGGTTCAAGGGTCGCACCATGTCATTGTGGCTGTCAGAATCTGCAAGGTACCCTCTAGAAACACTTTGAACCTGGTATCCACCCTCTCGGTGGCTCTCTTCTTAGCTCTACTAAAGTTAGAGGAAGATAACTACAAGGCAAAATAAATTTCAAATGTTCTACTAATCTTGCACTCTCAAGAACTATCAATAGACTTGATTAAAACAAATCATATTTATTGTGATGTTTTTTTTTCGGCTCTCTACAGCAACTACTGATCCTACGACAACAACATGTAATATAATCGTTTTGTTTGCGCATCAATTAACTTAATATGAATTTTTGTTCTCAGCTATACTGGCCAGCATTTGGACATTGACAATACCGACGAATGCTACATGGAATGAAATAGGTATAACAGTGGCTGGCAACAGTAATGGAACAAGTGCGAGTGATTTAGGTTCCCTTAAGACCCCTGTGGATATTTTCGTTGACAATAATTACACATTGTACATAGCTGATCGAGACAATAATCGCGTTGTGAAATACTATGCTAATACGACTGTCGGTATACTTGTTGGTGGTAATGAAACTAGTGGTGATGATTTAAGTCAACTGTCCGGTCCCAAAGGTATTGCTGTTGATCAGTATGGCAATGTGATTGTCGCTGATAGTGATAACTATCGTATCCAAGCTTTTGGTCCTCACTCAACCATTGCTACGACAATGTCTAGTAATAGTTCAGCTCTTTTAATTGGTCAAATGCGAGATTTACATATCAATGTAAATAATGTTATCGTTATAACTGATTCAACTTACAGCCGTATAGTCAAGTTTAATAGTTCAAGCGGAATCGGTACAATTATAGCAGGCATAAATGGAGCTGGATCAGCAGCAGATCAGTTCTCATCTCCTTTCGGAAATTTCATTGATGCGGATGAAACATTGTATGTAGCTGACAGTGGAAATCACCGTATACAAATGTGGCCGGCGGGAGCAACTAGTGGAGTTACTGTAGCTGGCGTCAATGGCTCAGTCGGATCTAGTTTAGGACAATTGAATAATCCTCTAGCGGTAATCATCGATAATAATGGGTATGTTGCTTGGAGCTACTGAATTTTGGTCGGGATGATGCTTGTATTTGAATCATATTAACTGCTAATAAGGCTCTCTTCTACTATAGAATTCATTTTCCTTTTTTTACTAAGAAACTATGAGACTATATCAGTACTTATTGTCCATGATTGTTCTAACAATGATCGAAACAGAATGCATCCGATGTAGAATCGATTCTGCAGTTATCTAGTATTCATGTTTTAAATATCATCCGTCTTGTCTTATGACTAGAATTCTGATTCGATGATCATGAATAGATAAATATTGAACCGCTATTTTTAGTTAGTTTTAAAATATACAAGAAGAAAATTGAACGCTTTTCTTGCCTTCACAGATTATGACAGACATCTCCATATGTTGTTCAATCTGATCTTCACGAAAAATAGGATCAATGTGGACGAGACACTAGCTTAGAGATCTTCGTTCATCTAACTCTATATACAGACAATGAATTTCAGTGCACTGGATTTTATGCGCAGCTCGTAATCAAAGAATCAGTATTAGTTTCAACTAAAACTTAAGGGATTTCTATCTTACATACTCATAGTCTCTAGAAAAGCAGGTCCTAGGTGCATAACGATTGTTATTTTCATTGATTTTCTGTTTACAAAATTGTCGCCTTTTTTCTTTCCAACATACGTCTAATTGTTACGAGAATTTTTTTTCCCACAAGTATCAAACAAGAAATGGAAAATATGAAAAGAAGTCTTGAATTCAGGAACAACAATTTTTGACTAGTACTGTACATGCTATTTGTGTTTGACACATGAACCTATATAAAACTGTGTGAAGAAACTTCGTTTGCAGTCGAATATTCAATCTATTCTATGGTTATGATATCTGTTTGATAGGTATATGTATATTGCTGATGCAGGAAATAATAGAATCGTGAAATGGACAACAAATTATACGGCAGGTGGCATCTGTGTTGTTGGTTGCACCGGAACTGGAGGAGTTAACGCAAATCAATTGCAAGGTCCGCGAGATCTAAAATTTGATGCTAAAGGGAATTTGTATGTGAGTGACCAAGGAAATCATCGAATACAAAAGTTTTCGATTCAAACATAAACTTCACAGCTGGTATGATAATAAAATGTTTGTTAAATCCTCAAAACTGCCCTTCTATGACGTTGTACATCTTATTTTTAGAGCTCACATATATTTTCGAACAAAATAAAGAGTGGAAATTTTATGATTACCTACTCTCCACTATGAAGGATTACAGGGACAAAGGTTAACAAACTTTAGACCTGCTATACATCAAAGTAAACAAAGCATAAAGCGTCAGTACAAAAATTTTAGAGATTGTTCGCTGTACATACTCTGTATTACTATATTTGGACAAAGAAAGATATTTTTCTAGTGCTGTAGTCTCCTTAACGATAGGCAGAACATGTCTTGAGCAAGATTACAAACTATAGAGAATAAAAGTCAATTAATACAATATAGTTAGGTTATTAAGTTTCGAATGAATCCGACTAGAGATGTCTTCAGAAATATCATTTTATTTAAACCATTGTCAATCTTGTTTTATGCAACTATAATTTCTAACTTTGTTTATTTGGTTTTTATTTTAGTGGGTTAATGATTGATAACGGCCACAACATCGATATGCATAAATTTTCTTCCATCAGAATTATTATTTTTTTTTTCAAATAAACAGTTGATTGCTCTCGATCAACAAATAAACAGAAGTTATTTTATGTTCTTTTTTTGAAAATGGAAGCTTTCAGAATTCTTCCATGTATATATGTGTGTGACGATTTTACATAGAGTAGGCACAGCTCGAGAGCTATTATCCTAATACTTTATTAGTGCAAGTAAAATCGTACGTATACTGTATTTTTCCCGCTCCTTATACAGTATCTCTTAGCATAGAAGGACCTTGAAGAATACAGTAAACACAGTAACAGAAACATACGGGTTTTAGGACAAATTCAGAGAAGAACAAAGGTTAGATTACGATTATGGTTAACACTGTGTACGAAAGAACGACACGTCGAGAATATGGTTCCAAAGTACAGGTAAGAGAGATAAGCGTAGCGGATCGAAAAGATATTGTGGTTATTCCTTTTATGGATAACACTATGTATGAGGCGAGGATACACTAAGCGTGTCATTCCAAAGTACAAATAGAAGAAGAACGAACGGGAAAGTGTATTGCGGTTATCTCTATTATGCACGAGAAAAGGACAAACTAATAATAGAAGTATGGATAGGTAACAGATAGAGAAAGGCATCGCACTTGTTTCAATCGAGGAGAAGCAACAACTCACACGTGATGCTCGGTTGTTACAATGTGTAGTCCTCTATAACTCACACTTACCTACATCCTTTTTCATTAGGACAATGTTTGTAAAATTTGCCAAAAATTATGAGAGCGAAAGTTTTTGAAATGAAAAACTTACCCACAACAATTAGTGAACACTATAAATGAAAACAGTTTCAGCTTGCTCGTTCTTTGCATGTCGGAGAAACCGGCTAAAACACGACTTCTTCTGTTGAAAATTTGATTTTGAGAAGAACACTAAACAATGTACGAGTGTATGGATATAGGTACGTGTTTTATTCTTCATTTTACTCAATATCTTGCGCTCACATCCACATTCCAAAACATATTCGAGGGTGGGCGTGGGTGTGGGTGTCATATTTTCTCCACCCATACCCACACCCACACCCGTGCCTACACCTTAACACTCACACCCACCGACACACACCCCCACCCCCACACCCACCCCCACACCCCCACACCCACACCCACACCCACACCCAGCTCAATTCAGAGAACTGGTGGTTTTTGCACCAAATTAGGTTAAAAAATCACCCATGGTGTAAATTTCTGCGAAAAAAACGCGTTCTAAAAACGCATTTTTCCATAGCTGCGAAACGCGTTAATGCTGACCGGTTTGACGCGTTTCACATCTGCTGAAACAAACGCTGTGTAACGATTGTTTTTGTGAAAAATTTCGCAGCGTTTCTCAAACTGTGGTGTCGTAAATCCTAAATGGAAAAAAAATTGAAAATCGTCAATGACTTCATAGATCTTGAATTGCAGGTACAATTTATGTATTCGTTTACATTTTTTCATAGGCCTTTAGAACTTTAACTTACATGAATTTTGATGCAGTCAAGACACGGATTCGAACACGAGAACATAGGAGTATAAGACATGTATACAAACCGTTCAACTAAAATAATCTAATGATATAAGTGTTTATTCTACTGTCATTTAGAGTCTCGCGTAAACTTACTAAATTAGATTTTCAGTTTCCATTCCACTGAATTAAAAATTATCATTTCTTTGGTGCCTATGTCCAATTACGAGTGTGGTCTTTTCTTGATACATTTTTTATTTAAACTCTTTTAGATTTAAATTTAGATACGCAATAGAAACGAATTTAATCGATTTACACTGTATTTAATATATAAAAAATTAAATTTCTTATATATAAATTTTAAAAAATTTAAAATTTAATCTTTTTTTTATTTTCTTGATTAATAGATTTTTGTAAATGTAAATCCGTCATCGTTTTATCCAATTACATCAATAAATGAAAGGAGTTTTCTTTTGTAAATCGAATCTCTTTTATTAGAAAGTCACTCTTACTTCAACAATGTACAAACTAAAATCATGTTTACTAGTATTGTACACAGTATCATTAGTTATTATCAATTAGTTCGAGTATGAACTCAAACTAATAATTATTCAAATTATAGATAACGCGATAATTCTTTTGTTCACAAATAACCAAAGAGAGTTGCTATACTAATTATATTAGTATCAGTCTTTACTAAATCTTTTCGAAATGCTCAATATTTAAAACGACCTGTCCCCGTAAAACGTGATTCCGTCACGCTTTATTTATTTTATTTCATACAAATGACTCGATCTCTAGAATCCAATGCATTTGCAATCTTGGACAAAAAATTGTGCTTGTCAAAATGAGACACTGCAAAATTGTCTGTAACTTCTCATTCATTACAAACGAGCGTGACGGAATCATCTCCCTCCGTGGACAAGTCGAAAACAATTCTTAAGTAAACCTTACGAAACACGTTTTCTTTCAATAAAAACGTGGTGAAATGAGTTTTTAAGTAAGAAGAATATATTTTTTGTTACACTTTGATGTTTTACATTAGTCTAACTTCGAATTAGGTCTAGATAACAGCCTAACAGCCTAAAAATTTCCAAGACTTTGATTTTAGTTTTGCCTTCATAAAATCCTAGGTCATGATTTTCACGTACAAAAATAGTGCAAGGAGCAAAACTTTCAAGTGCTATTTCATATCATTTCCAAAGTAATTTTAAAGAATTTACTTTGCTTAACTCCTATGCTTTGTGTTGGTGAATTTTTGCAAGATTCTGTATGCAGAATGGATGTATTTTGCATCATTCCAAGCAAAAACAATGCGACACACATTTGAAAAAGAAACGCGTTTTACGTTTCCCCCAATTTGCATTTGTGGAACGCGTCGCCTGTCGACAAAAGTGCGTTCGACAGCATTTTAATTCGGAAACGCCTCGAAACGCAATCTTGAAAAAAAGCGTTTCGGATCGTTTCAAAAAACGACTGTGGCAAAACGCATTTTATGTAAGTAAGAATGCTGCGAAACGCGTCCTATATTGCAAAAACGTTGCGAAACGCATGCTACAATCTCGGAAACGCGTTACGCAGTCCGTTTCCTTCAATATTTTACTCCATGGGCAGTTTCTTAGAGCTGAGCTGAACTTCTTGAACAGGTCCTTTGAGAAGAAATGAATTGTGTGAACAGTTCTTTGAATAAGAACTGAAGCTGAACTGTAACGCCCCTAGTAATAGCAAAAAAATTGATCAAGATCAATGAGATATTTTTCATATACATAATTTACTTTTTTCTTCATATTTTCAAAAAAAGAGCCGTATAGATTAGTTATAACAGATGAAAAGAAAAATGAAACGCTTGAATAATCATGTATTAATTGCTTATTACTTATTTTTTCTTTATTCACGTGGCAAAGTTTTCATAACTTTTCTTTGTCTTCTCTTCATACATTGACTCATCATAAAATATGCTGCATTAGAGACAAGAAAAAGAATATTTTATCGACGTTCCTATTCCTCTGTCTTTTCTTCTATTAACTAAAAAAGAACGATAATTTACGCATCTGTGATTTCTATTTAAACACGTTGAAATGATACTCTTTTTACATCGTTATTTTATTTTATTATTGCTTCAGACTCAGGTCTACAATATTCGATCGTTGATTTTCGATTCAATTCCTCCTCGAAAATTACTATAAGGTAATTGTGAATATAATATTTTGTTTATAAAAAGTATCCTATAACAAAATAACGATAAACAGACAAAGCAATTCTTCTTATTTTACCTTCATTTTTAATGCTCGAATTTTTATGACATATAAACCATCGAACTCTGAAAGTTTCTTGATATTCAACTTCAAAAATAAAAATATTCCTGGAACACATTAAGTCTCATAGTATGATTTCTTACATAATGAATCATTAAAGATTAGCAACTATCCCTTGCTGTTGTGTTAGAACACATTTATATAAAAAATCTTTCAAGCGACTGAATATTTTTATCTTATATTTCCAGCAGTCAAAAAGATATAAAAGTGTTGGAAGCTTTTTTATATTACACCAAAATTGCCTAACAGGAAGACGAATTTGTATTCATATAGTTTGAAGTAGAAATATGGAACGAGTAAATAGTTATATTGAATTTCTTGATGTAGGAAAAATGAAAAACTGCACATTTTCCTGAATGAAAAGTATTTGAAAAATTTATTATTTGTAGAATCATAAGACGTCGAAGAATCGAGGAAAGTTTCACAAAAAAGATGTGTAACAATAAGATATGATATACCTTCTTAACTACCATTTATCATAGAAAGCAATGGATCTGGGTGTGTGCGGATGTGGGGTGTGGGTGTGGGTGTGTGGGTGTGGGTGTGGGGTGTGTGTGTGGATGTGGGTGCTCCTTCGATTCATACCCACACCCACACTCACACCCAGATTTGATCATATCATTAAGAATAATATAATGATAAATGTTCTAAAAATTTGAGTATAATCAATAGTATTAAATGATCATTATCAGATTAGTGTAGAAAAGAAAACAAATATAATAATTTTGATAGTTAAAAAATAAATTGAAATATTATTTGGTCATTATTGTTAAATGTTCATCGCATAGTCGATATAACTCTATTCTAAATAAAATTTGTTAGGTTTTTTTTGCTTTTTCAAAAAAGAATAATATATTTCAGCTTGTCCACGTAACGCGTCACCTTCAATGCCAGTAGTTTGAAAAATCAGGTCTAAATATCACCAATATTATCCGATGTAATAAGAGAGAAAATGTGTAAAAGCTATTTGAGGTTTTCAGATCCTGAGAATTAACTCGCATTTATTCACCATTGTGGATACGCTAATGGCAGAAAAGGATTTTATTTTTCCAATCTTCGTCATTGCGTAACGTTAATGTGACCAAAGTTTCACTATTAATGGGAGACCTTTTCGAAAAAAACTTTTTTCACATTAATACTCCGAAGTGTTTACTACAAATCTATTGTGAAATATTTTGTTCGAGATAATATACATTTGGAGAACAACAAAGAACGAGTACAACACCCTCAAATTTTTGTCCCTTGTCCATCATCGCGTTACGCGGTATATTTTTGCTATGATTTTCAGAATGCTTTACTAAATAAACTCAAAATTATCGGATTTCAACAGTACATAAGGAGACACACCTTCTGACGAAAAAAATCAAATTTCTAAGTGATTTTGTTGCTGAGAAAATTTGGAGACACAGCGGACAAAACGTCATCACGTTAGGCTTGGACAAGCCGATTTATTTAGATTTTAGATATGTCGCTTTTTTTTGTTAGATATAATATTTAGATTATAAAATAAAATGTCGATTGAAGAAAAAGACGAAAATGTATTTGAAATAGTTTGGCTTGGAAACTCATCAGATCAAATCGTGTCAGAAATGAATATTAGAAATAAATTTGTAAATGATAATCAATTAAAAGAATATCTTATTGATAAAATCGATAGTTCAATAATTGTTATTCTGTCGAGTAGTATACCATTCGATATTCAATCTCTAATTGAATATTCACAGATTTGTGCTATTTATGATGAAAAATTGGTTTGTTTATATTGTTTACCTGAAATGATATCATCAGTTGATATTTATTTGAAAAATAAACAACAAGATAAAATAAAAAATAAATCTAAACAATCATATTTATCTAATATATTATCAATTATTCGAAAGTATTGGTTTCTTATTGGTTTATTTATATCAATATTATTAGGATATTTATTTCCAAGTGTTGGAAAAACAGGTGGTTATATTCGTTCAGAATGGACTGTTAAATATGGTTGTATTATATTTATTTTCTTTCTTAGTGGTTTATCTCTTCAAACAAAACAACTTACGAAAGAAATATTTCATATTCGTCTTCATCTTCTTATTCAAATCTATAGTCTTATTATAACTCCATTTCTTGTTTATGCTTTATCATTATTATTATTAAAAACATCTATGAATAAAATCTTAATATTTGGTGTTATTATAATGGGTTCAATGTCAACAACAAGTTCTAGTAATGTTATTATGACAAAGAATGCATTAGGAAATGAATATGCTGCATTATTAAATGGAATAGTTGGTAATATTTTAGGTACATTCATTGCACCAGCTCTTATATTTCTCTTTATGAAAAATCCAATGTTTGATATATTATTAAAATCAATTTCAATAGAAGATCGATTTAATTATAGTCACGTTATTAAAAAATTAAGTTTAACTATATTACTTCCTTTATTTATTGGACAAATAATTCATTTATTATGGACTAAAAAAATAATATATTTACGAGATAAATTATATTTTTCTCAAATGAATGGTATAGCTTTATTAATTATTGTATGGTCTGTTTTTTCTACTGCTTTTTCTAATCAATCATTTCAAACAATGCAGAAAAAAGATCTTTTTATATTAATTCTTATTGATGCTTGCATTTATGTATTATTATCATCATTAATTCTTTTGATAGCGAGATTACCTATTCGACATTGGCAATTTTCGGAAAAAGATACAATTGCAATTATGTTTTGTGCTTCAATGAAAACTTTAGCTATGGGAGTTTCATTAATTAATGCTTTATATGATAAAGAAAGTACGCATATAACTGGTTTACTTCCATTACCATTGATTATATATCATGCTCTACAATTAATAATAGGTGCTATTCAAAGTATATTATTGAAAAATTGGATCAAAAAAAAAATTCAAAAATCAACAAAAACATTAAAAGATAAGAATTATATTCAATCTAGGTATGAAGATAAGCTTAAAACAGACGAAACCCAAACAATAAATGTAACATCTTAGTAGAATTTTAATCGATATGGGAAATGTGAGACATTACAATTAGATGTTCGTTTATAACAATTATTTCTTATTTATATGTTTAACTTTTCTTTATCATTCATATGATTTTTTGTTTAAAGGAAACTATTTTTCGAGCACACAGGTATCTTTCACGAATATTTCAACTGTGATTAGTTTTTATTATGATTGAAATTACTCTTTTTAATTATATTCCTATTGAAACAATTATTTAAAGTAATATATATATATATATATTGAATAGTTAAAATACAATTATAATTCTGATATTTGTCAAGAACGATCGAATTTTAGTGTAAGTGTATGTGTCAATATGACTCTTCTATTATTTGAGGCTAAGAACATCAATGATCATGGTTTATATTATTCAATAATTAATTATTCCATAAAAGACCATTCGTTATTTATTTTCAAAACAAAAAATCATATTTATGTATTCAAAAACAAACCGAAAAAATGTCATAACAATTATTCGTCTACTATTTCATGAATTTTCTAGAAGTTATTGACAATTTTCATATTTTTCAGGTAACTGTAACAGTTTTATGCAATATACGATGACAAACATAGTGACTCTATTATTTATCTAAAGAAATTACTTTTAAAGATATCTCTTTCACTTTTTATATTGAAAATAAGTCTCAAAGAGTTAATCTTTGTCAACTAATATATAATTATATATACATTGTAATGATCTGTTATTTTCATGGAATATTGATGAAAAAAATAAAATATTTGAAATCGAATCAACTAAGAATTTAATTCAAATTGAAAAAAAACTCGTCAGATTTAACTTCTGAAAAATCAAAAATATGGAAAATAAATAAATAATTGAAATCATCAATTATCTAGGTTTTTCTTGGAGAAAGAGCCATATTATATTAAATCGATAATTTTTACTTGTTGATAGAAAACATGACATTATTATAAACAAGAAAAAATAATGCAAAAAAACCGTTTTCGATACATGTTTGTATTAGTGCATCTATAGAGCATTGAAATG
>CAJNOP010001042.1:0-37461 GCA_905250075.1 Rotaria sp. Silwood1
TACTTTACTTTACTGAGTAAAGTAAAGTTAGTGTACTTTACTTTACTTGGTAAAGTAAAGGAGATACACTTTCTCCAAAAAAGTAAAGTAAAGTAAAGTAAAGTAAAGTAAAGTAAAGTGAAGTATCTCTTACTTTACCGAACAAGTAAAATATAATAAAATAAGATAAAGTACAGTAGGTAGTTGATGGTTATTGACATATTAGAATGTGATTAATGTCTGATAATAAACTAATAAACTAATAAATCAATAACCATCAACTACCTACTTTACTTTATCTTATTATATTATATCTGAGTTGTTCGGTAAAGTAGATCTACTTTATCCGACAAGTAAAGTAAAGTAAAGTGAAGTATCTCTGACTTTACCGAACAAGTAAGATGTAATAAAATGAGATAAAGTAAAGTAGGTAGTTGATGGTTATTGATTTATTAGTTTATTATCAGACATTAATCATATTTTAATACATCAAAAGTTGTGTCGAATTACGGATTGAAGGCGCCGAAAAATTTGAACCTAATTTTATTCCATTGAGAGTCAGCATCGAACCCTGAATATTTTTCATAATTTTATTTTTTACTTTATTACAACCCAACTTTTCACATATGGGGTCCCCCTCAGGTATCAAAAATACATTTTTTTCACTGCTCTATTACAGATATTTAAAATTCAATAGTACCAAGTGTACTGATTACAAATATCTCATTTTTTTTCAAAAGTACTCAGATAATAAGAAAGATTGGAAGTATTCCCTAGCTCCATTAAAAACTAGGTTTTGTACAAAATTTTACTGAAATACGACCCGATTCGTTTCATCGAGTTCAAAATGAACTTGAATTGATCAAAAATTCCTTTTCTAACGACACATCCATTAGAAAACATTTTCATAACTAATTTTTATGAAATATGCATTATTTAATGCATTAGCCCAAGGTTGACTATTTGGTTAACTCACAAAATTTACCTGAAACTTTTTATAGGTAGGTCGGAGATGGAATTATATACAGCTGTGGACAAAAGTAGGTGCCCCCTAAAGTGCTATTATATTCCATCATTTTGAATTGATCCCTTGCGGGAATGCCGGCCTCATTGAACCCTGATCGCAAACATCACCACGCCCTCAATTGGTTGGCGTTTGCTGAAGATATCACTTGTACATCGTCATCGCCTTACGAAGGTCACATCTCGATCATTTTTCGACATTCACTTTCGCACAACCCGTCATTCGAAACCTCAGAGATGCAGATATCATTAGTAAAATTTTGGTGTGAAATAGCGGAGATCCGAAGTTTTCACTGAAAACGTCTATCAAGTAGAAAATCCTTTTTTTCAGTTTGGAATCGATAATTTGAGCTAAAATCGATCAATGCAACGGAATATTGTAGCAATGACTCATCACCAATCCACAGATTTGTGGTAAAATATTCAGAGTCGCAGATCTATGTAGAGCTGAGATATAGTCATTGGAAGAATTCACCACACCACACTTTGCCTGTAAATGGAGCTACGGTATTGTATGGTGATCTTTGGATCCAAGCAGCTATATAAGCAAGGCGACAACTAGCACCAAAACAAGCAAAAATTCATTTTAGTATGACGAAACAGTGCGAATTAAAAGTTTCTGAGATGATATTTTTCCTCCATGTCTTCGATAAATGGTTGGCACTGCCGTTAAGCGAGTAGAACTGTCAAATGCTAGTGAAGTTACACTCATGTTTCCGAAAATACTCTTTTTTTTGTCGGAATAATTCAGAGGACGTGTACAAAAGGCTGATTCCATAAAGCAGAAACTCTCTAAAGTTAGCAAAATGGTTTTGAGGTGAAATGCTTCGTAACAGAAAAGTACATCGTGCTTAGATACGCTACCAGGGGGGGGGGGGAGGGGATAGAAATGAAGTGACAAACCTGCTTAAAAACTTTTAATAACACATTTTCACCCTCTAAAATTAATTTTTGAGTTTTTTTTGGTGCTAGTTGTCCCCCTGCATACCTAGTTGCTTGGATCCAAAGCTCACCGCATAATACCGTAGCTCCATCGATAGACAAGCTGTGACATGGTAAACTCTTTCAATAACTCTATCTCAGCTCTGCATGGAGCTGCGGCTCTGAATATTTTACCACAAACTTGTGGGTCGATGATGAGTCATTGCTGAAATTTAAGTTGCATTGATCAATTCTATCTCAAGTTATCGATTCCAAACTGAAAAAAAGGATTTTCTACTTGGTAGAAGTTTTCAGTGCGAACTTCGGATCTCCGCTATTTCACACCAAAATTTTACTAATGATATCTGCATCTCTGAGCTTTTGAATGACGGGTTGCGAGAAAGTGAATGTCGAAAAATGATCGAGATATGATCTTGATAAGGCGATGACGATGTACATGTGATATCTTCAGCAAACGTCAATCAAGTGAGGGCGTGGTGGTGTTTGCGGTCAGGGTTCAATGAGGCCGATATTTCAGCAAAAGATCAGTTCGAAATGATGGAATATAATATCACTTTGGGGGGAGGGGGGGGGCTACTTTTATTCGCCATTGTAAATTGGCCTCATCAAGCCACGAGCCTGGGTTAAGGCTAACCAATGAAAGCCCTAATCCAAAAGGTACTCATATCAACCCAACCCAGTGGCCATCTCTGTCCACATAGACCTACTCAGTTTTCTGTCTTAGATTCAGACATGGCACTTTTGTGGAGTCAGATGGGATTTTTCTATTCGAAAACCATAAAATATTAGTCAAAAAGGGGCAAAGAAGGTCTCAATAATAGGATTGTGAGCAAAAGTACTTTACTAGATATGAATTTTCACGTGGGAAACATTGTCACTAGAAAGAGCACATTTAGTTGCACTCTTGGTAAAGAAATCTGACCACGGCACCTGTAGAAACTCTGATTTTGTAACGCTGACAAAATATCATGAGAGATAATCAGACCTCATCTGGGCGGTATTTGCCAATTATCGATAGAATGAATCGAATATTCAAGACGTTCTCATAGTTGCCGGTAGAAAAAAGAATTCTGTGTCAAATGAATCTGTTGTCGATTAAATAGAATCGTATTTTAATGAAGTTTCTGGTCAAAAGCTAGTTTTTAAGGCTTTCAGGAGATCCTTTCTATCTTTGTTATTACCTAAGTTCTTTTGACAACAAATGAGATATTTGTAATCATCTCACTTCATACTATTGAATTATAAAGTTTTGTAATAGGACAGCGATAGAAATTTTTTTGTCGATACTTAAGGGAACCCTAAGTGTGAAAATTGGGTTGTGAGAAAGCAGAAAAAAAATAAAATTTTGAAAAATAGTGAGGGCTCAATGCTGATTCTCAAGATATTAAAAATAGGTTCAGATTATTCGCGGCTATCGGTCCGTATTTCGACGCAACTTTTGACGTATTAGAATGTGCTTAATGTGTGATAATGAACTAATAAACCAATAATCATCAACTACATGCTTTAGTTTATCTCATATTACTTCATCTAACTTTTTCTGTAAAGTAAGAGATACTTCACTTTACTTTACTTTACTTTACTTTACTTTTCGGGTAAAGTACGGTTATTTTACTTTATCCAGTAAAGTAAAGTAGGCTAACTTTACTGAGTAAAGTAAAGTAACCCAACTTTACTTTACTCAGTAAAGTAAAGATAAAGTGCCACCCATACGCTCACCACGCTTACCTACGTCACGAAAGAGAACGTCGTCAACATTTGTATTTTTTACTTTACGCCACGCTACAGAAGTTGTCAGTGTAATTTATCGTCAAGAAAGAACGCAAAAAGAGTCCTTCACTGTAATTCCCAGCACTTGGCAACAAACACACATAAACTAGTTACGTTGATAGTCATAAACAACGTTGAAACAGAACGAGATAGACAACAATCTGCAACACGGAATAAGATGTTTTCTACTTTAATCGATTGACATCGATGAGATTAATATATTGTGTATTTTCATTGAAACATAAACTTCATAAGTTAGTGTATCAATGAATTTTGCCGGGTATAAAGGATTTATTGAAGTACGACTAATGACGTAAATCTATCGATTGTTCGAATCATCGAAAAATTAGCAAGTTTTATATTTATAAATTCTAAGATAGTACACAACTTATTTTAACTTATTCAACGGGTTGATAACATGATTTATGGACATATTATGAATGATATATATGATCACTCAAAATAGTTCTAGTTTTAGTGAGCGTACATGTTTGCCCTCATTGAAATTGTAAAGAATAATCATTAGATAGCGATATCTTGATTTGATTAATGAATGGTGTGACAATAATTTTTCGTGAACAAACTTAGAAAAAAATAATAAATTAAATAGATAGTTTCATGGATGACTAATTATTACCAAATATAATCTAGTGAACGTAGTAAATGCTTAGAAAATACACAGAGAATTTCAAATTTTAACCATAAAGATGTTCGTTTACAAGTGCATATATCAGCCATATCAATCAAATGAACGAGAAGAAAAGGCTTTTATTTGATCAATATAAACACCCTTGAATGAATAGTGTACATCGTTTTCAATTATGAAATCAATTTTTCAGATGTTTTGCTTTTTTGTTTTGTATAGATAAGAATTCATGTATATATGTATATATATTAATATTTATAAACTAAACTTACATATAACTCTTTCCTTTTTTTTCTATCACGAAAGTTAAAATCTACAATAATCACTGTCATACAACACCGAGTAAACTTAAAAATATGCAAAAATAGACTAGATCTTTGACCTATTCACGAAATCTTCATTACAGGCATCTTGTTCCTTTTCGAGCATTTTCTTATTTGTTATTTCATTGACTTCGTTTCAGAAATTAACTAAACGATTGTTTTCATTATCACAAAATGCCCGAAAATCTGCTAACATTATATCTTGATATTTTTCTTCACCGATTTGTGAACTTCGCCATTTTTTTCCTAAACAAAAATTCCAACACCAATAAAAGCCACAATCTAAAGGTGACAACTGATTGTCGGTTGTAGATCCATATCGTATGATACGTGTTGTTTGACTGTTGTAATGAACATTGTAAAATCAGATATAATATAAACCAACATTCCACCGCTAATATGAACATAATATACTTTTTCATCTTCATAACTAACACAAGCATTCAAAAGAAAAAATCGTGACTGAAAAGAAAGAAAAAAGAAAAATGTTTTGATTAATAAAGAAATTATCGAAATTGACGTCGACACTACGAAATGTCGTCGAATTTTCCAATGCTGTTTCGATGAACGAAATTTGCAAAGACTCACATAAAAATGAATTTGTTTTGATCGAAGAATATCTGTTTCAATCTATTCGTCGACGCATTTACTAATTGATCATGAAAACAAACGAATATGAGTAGAATATTCTTAAAAGTGGCCTAGCTGTGAGATTTTCAAAAATCGACTTTGATTTTTTGCTTGACTGATCAAACTGTATAGTTTCTTTATTCAATATAAGCATGAATAGGACAAACCGTTTTAAGACGAGTTCTCGAAAAATATTTATTCGATGAATTTGACTTGTTTCAGGCAGATGAGCAAGTTTGTCACATAGAAACGATGAATTGAGTTTGATATAAATAAGACCTAAAAATCATAATGAATTCAGAATGCTTTTTGTTTCGTTTGTTTGCTAACTCTTAGTGCATCACATTCAGCAAATGGGTCACACGGAATCGGTACGAGATGAAAAGCTACTTGCTTTGATCCAAGTATGGTTCCTGTACGTTGTGACCATTGTGTAATTAAATCACCAAGTATGCATAATGTTGCAAAAAGCCAACGAATTTCAAGTTCAAATAAACAATGTGGATTGTAGAATGAATGATAATGAGTTGTAGCCCACTCGCATCTATCTGATATATGTTTTGAATCAACATCAACATTACTTGAGGGTGAGGGGGTGCGTATAGCTACCACAATACCAGGTATTTCGTTATTGCTGACATAATCTTATCAAGTGGCACTAGACATAAGTCTAATAGATCCAAATTCTCAAGGAATTGAATCAAGACATTATACCTTTCTGTTCAAAGTAGAAATTTTTAAAGTATAGAATAAGATATAGTTGTTCTCTTCACAGGACTCGAATCACGTATTTTCTGCTATCCGGGCAGATGTCCTACCAGTTAGACGAGAAGAGATACTTGAGGGTGTGGATGTGCGTGTGGATGTGGGTGTGGGTGTGGTTGTGGGTGTGGGTGGGTGTGGGTGTTGGGGTGCGGGTGGGAGGTTTGATGCCTCTTTATCCACATCAAGGCCCAGACCCACACCCACACCCCACCCCCACACCACCCACACCCTCATGAATTGAACTGTCGAACCGTGGTTGTCGTCAGACTCTTTTATTGCATTTCATTGAAAAATAAATTAAACAGAAAGATCTTTTCAGCAATATTTTTATGATTATGATGTATTCAGTTCAAAAATCGCTCTTCTTTGGAAAGATAATCAAGAAAAATCATCTGCTGCCATACATCCGTTATCGCGAAATGAGCCATCCCCATTTCCGAGTAAGATACAGATTGAATTAGAATCAACATTCGCAGCTGCCACATCTAGTTGCTTATCATGATTGAAATCTCCGATAGCCAGAGCTCCAGGAGTTGATGAAAAAGGATAGGTTATCGGAAGATCGAATGTACCATCTCCATTACCCAGTAGCACACTAATCGTTAGGTTCTTTTGATTAGCCAATATTAAATCTAATTTACGATCATTGTTGAAATCGGCTGTTCTGATAAAAACTGGATGCTCTCGAGTTGACAAGTACAATGGTTTCTGAAATGAACCGTTTCCATTACCGAGCATTACACCAATCATATTTTCCTTACAATATACGGCTGCAATGTCAATGTTAGTGTCATTATTGAAATCAGCCGTAATAATGGATGATGGTCCTGAATCAACTACTAGTGTAATTGGATCTTCAAAACTTCCATTTCCATAGTTCAGAAGTAGATAAATTATTGTCCACTCAGTAGATGTTACTGCTATGTCTAATGATCCGTCATTATTGAAATCACCAGCAGCGATGTAGCGTAGAGAATCCGTGATCGGAAATCGTCTTTGCGGCCTAAACGTTCCATCACCTCTACCAAATAAAATACTGACAGTGTCTTCACCATAATTAGCCACTGCGACGTCCAGTATCATATCATTGTTAAAGTTACCTTTAATGATATTAACTGGTTTGAGGCCGCTACGGTATATCGTCTGATTTTGAAACGTACCATCTCCATTACCAAGCAACAAACTGGTACTTTCTTCCGCGCTGTTAGCTATAGCTACATCAAGCTCATCATCATCGTTGAAATCCCCTGCTATAATAGACATCGGCGCTTGACCAGTGGTATAATTTGCTGCACTAATGAAGTGCCCATCACCGACTCCTATAAATACATGGATAGTGTTGTACCAATTGTTGACGGCAATCAAGTCCAAGCGAGTATCATCATTAAAATCTCCTGCTATAATATCGTATGGACTCATATTATTAGGATCTATATGACATAGATCGCCCAGTTTCTCAAAGTTCATGTCTTTAAAAAAAGGGCAAAATATAGAAAAACATATTTAAACATAATGGAATCGAATCGAGAAAAAATTACTTGGTAATCTCTTTGCTAGTGTCATGCAACATACGCATAAAGTCACCCAGAAAACGATCCGTAAAAAATTCAAAGACATATTGTCAATAGAAAAAAGAAACACAGTTAACGAAAATGTGTGAATACAAGTGATTGATATAGGATTTAGATTAAGTATCGCAGTCGATGTCAGATGGCATCAATTCATGATAAATTCACATAATCTAGTCGCTTCTGAATTTCTCTTAACACGAGGGCACTAAATACCATCGTCCGTGAAACATCAGTACGAAATAATGATTTTTCGTTTCGGATATGCGTATAAATTCAAAATGATACTCAAATGCAAAAGAAACAACGTGACAAAATAAAACAGTGTCATGTCTTGCCTCACATTGGTATTTTTTCTCAATCAGCAGTAAGTCAAGATTGAAAGGTAGCATGAAAAGAAGGTTCTATCTCAGCTTTGTATGTGCCCCAGTGAAGGTCGACATCGTTTTTTTTATTGGAAAAAATCATAATAAAATATTGATTGCTATTGTTGACGGTGAGAGGGTGTGTTTATCAATAACAGATTGAAAGCTTAACATGACGTTTCGTCCCTGCTTAAGGGACTCATCAGGTATCTTAAGTATCTAGAACTAAATTATTATACGATAATATTAAAATTCTCAATATAAAAACAAATAAAATCATAAAACAACTCTTTAGAATTCAAAAATAACAATAAATTATCTCAGTAAAGGAGTTTTCGAAACAAAAACAGCCAAAAAGAATTAATTATCATTAAATTTCGAAAGGAGTACACTTAATATAACGATTTAATCTGTTCGAGATCGTAGCAAAGTTTATTAGGGTGTGTTTATCAATAATAGATTCAAAGCTTAACACGATGTTTTGTCCTTGCTTAAGGGAGGGTGAGGGTGTGAGTGTGTTTATAGAGAAACCATGACGTGTTTCGACCTTTCTCAAGGGTCTCTTCAGATAGTTTAGCAATGTGTAGCTATTCGGGTGATTTGAGCAATCATGAATAAACTACTAAAACTTCAATTCAATCTCCTTTTCTAGCACGAGTAAAGAATTCAAAGTTCTCAATCGTATTAGAAATAAGAAAGTTAGAAGATAGATTGAAATAAGTTGGGTGTGCTTATAGAGAAACCATGACGCGTCTCGACCTTTCTCAAGGGTCTCTTCAGATGGTTTGAGATTTATTGAGGGTGAGTGTGCAGTTAAATATCGTGATTATTAGAGGGCTGCGCAAACACGGATACAAATTGTATCGACCGTTTCATATAGTATCTAACATGTCCCCACTGATAAGTATATATCAGTATGTAACGGAATGTAACGCCATGTATCGGCCTTATGTATCGCTGTAGCAATCTCTATACCCCTGAAAAACCTAGAATTCAAGAATTCATGTAACGGGATCTAAGAACATGTATGAAGCTTATGTATTGCTATAAGAAACGGTATACCCCTCACAAACCTAGAATTGGAAAATTCATGTAACGGCATTTAATGGGATGTTACTGCATTTTTGGGGCTTAACTATTGCTACAAGATTCTATATGTTCTTGAAAAAGCTGTAATTTACGAATCCTTGTTTGGACATATAAGGGCATGGATTGATTTTACTTATCGATTGTACGCTATATACTATATGGGTGAGAAACCTGGGAGTGTAGCATTGATGGAACGACATTAAGGCGCATGCGTGGGCTTTATGTATTGTTCTTATTGGATATGTTTCAGTGAGAAAGCTAGAATTCATGAGTAGAAGTGAGCGTTTGTAGCTGCCTGTTCCGCGACAATGGTGTGGGTGTGCGTACAGGTGTCTGTGTGGGTGTGGGTGTGGAGTGAGTGTAGCTGAGGAAATGATTAACACCCACACCCACACCCACACCCGTTCACAAATATTTTTTTTAAAGTACCTACCTAATAATACTTGAAAGGATGAATACATTTTATCAAAAAAAAACTGAAATAACTAAAAAAAAACATCAAAATCAAATATTCATCAAAAGTACCTTACATATAAATCTCAGCTCCATAAATGTATTTTCACAAAATAAAAAACATCAGAAAGTAAAACAAAATTAAACAATTTTAATTCATTGATTCTACATACCTAATCAATCTTGCATTGGTTGATAAGTAACCTTACAGAAGAACCATCTAAAATAAGTGAAAACAAATCTGAAAAAATAGATTAATTTATATTACCTAGTTAATAATTCTACAAAACTATGATTCTGTTTCATCAAAAAGAAAAACATTTGAAACATGTAAAAAAAATTAAACATACTTATTCATTAATTAACGCTACTTATTGAACCTCGATATGATGAATCTCAACACGAAGAAAAACATCTGAAATAGGGAAAAACAAAAAGTTCAATAAAATATTTACGGAAAAGTATCTTTGATAAAAGCAACATCTTGACCAATATATTTTACAAGAATATAAAAAATCTGACACAGGTAAAAAAAATATATAAACTTATTCCTTACTATTAGTCACTTACTCGTCATTGAAAAATGAATAATTTTCACCACAAAAAACACAATAAGCCATGTACAAAATTAAAAATCACATATTTCTTAATAAAGCCTAGCTACGAATCTTGAAATAATAAATTGTAGCACAAAAAGGGTGGGTGTGGGTCCTCTCTATCATAATACTCACACTCCACACCCACACGTAAATATACTCAATGGTTTGAATTATAAAGTCTTACGAACAGGAATCAAATAATCTATATTCAAATAAATGCAAAAGTAAATGTGAAATACAACTTTTCACATCTTTTTGAATTTGATGCGACAAGAGACTGAACTTGGTAAAAAATTGAAGATTTCACGAACAAGGAATCTGAATAAACCGTAAACTCATCATGTGTCTTTTGCCTTTTATTATGCGATGCATCTTGTTCTTGGCATCATTTATAATGCCGCTTTAGATCAAATACAATTGCTGTACTAATTAAGATAGAATATCTATTTACGTTAGCTGGTTTCAAAACAGTTTTCGTTAGGAATTTGTCATATTGACTTAAAATGGTCAGCTAGATTTGAAATTTTCCTGTCTTTGCAATCGGACAGAATATGATTGAAATATTTTTATTTTTAACAAGCAAAAATTTACATTCTCTGCAACAACATTTTCTCGCTTTTATTATTGCCTCAAGTGACTAGTTTGTGTAACAACTCATTTAAGTCTATTGCAATGTTGTTGTTACTATTATTCCAGTTTGATAAGCAGCATCTCCTTCACTTTCATTACGGTCGTTGTTTTACGTATTCGATAGTCAATCATCCTGTGAATAGAATATGAAAATGAAGTACATCTTATCTTTTAAATTTGCTCACTTTCTTGTCTGCAGCCAAGATCATTTGGATGGCTTCTAATCAAATATATGATACTTAGTTTGCAATAGATAATTAGTAAATCTACTCACGATTATCAACAACAACAGGATCAAATGTTCCATTGGAGCAACTAGAAGGTTGATCATTGTCGTCGTTATCATACATGATTGTTTGGTCTACAATAATTCAGATATACTTATTTAAAATTATCTCTCGATATCAAAATTCACCTTGTCGCCAAAATTTATCTACACGTATGAGGATATAGCTTACAATTTTGGAGATAGAAATTTGCACGGCTAACTAAAGCAGTAGCAGATTTATAGTAGACATACACTAATCAGGATTCAAGTCCATTCCAACTTCAAGCAATTCTGACTCAAGAATTAATATTGTTGAATGCCTCATTTTTCGAGAAAACAGAGGAAGTAATCGCTCCGTATATCCAAACACTTTTCCAGTATCTAGACTAGTAAACATCCAAAAATTACTTCATGCAATCTATCACTTGACTTTAACAAAAATTTCATGATTATGATTGCCCCATTCTACCAAAAATCTTACATCCTTAACTGAACTGTAGTACAGCGTGTACATATCTACTTGTAACTAAAACTTGAAAGCTGACTACTCTAATGGCTTCCTCAAATAAATGTAAAATTGCTCATATTTTCATCTAATTAAAAATGCGACTTAGCTTAAATTGATTTCGAATCTTTTTGATCTCCATCAAAATCGTGAATTTCGCATTTTTATTTTTCATTTAGTAACCAATTTTCATTCGTTAATTATAAAAAAAAAGAATTTTTTTTTTCCTAAATAGAATATTCACAAAGATTATTCTACCAAAAATTGAATACTCTGATTTAATTTTAATAATAACTCATCTTGTATAAAAAGTTGAAATTCGACTATAAATAAAGTCATGCAACGATCGACAACTTCAATCGACATAGGAAAAAAACAATCATCATAAAGGTCGTGTTTTTAAACAATACAAATGCAAATCTATGCATTACAATCTAATTCAGAAAATGTCTGAGTCGTATACAAGAACTCAACACACATGCGATCGTACAGGCAAGTAACCTATAAAATATTACTTGCGGAAGTGTAAGTCCAAACGACGTGATTATACTATGCCGAGTGAATAAATCGGAATTTTTTGTCTTGCAAATCACTCAGAGAAATAAAAAAAAGTTCATTATTCATTTAGACTTTAATAATTTCGATTGTATGAATATATCTCAACTCGAATTTTAATATAGATAACAAGATACATGTATCAAATTATTAACTTTGATTATTGATGTATTGAATAAAATCTCGACGAATGCTACTTTCTTTTTATTTTTATTGCATTAATATCGGTAGATCTATTTATATATAGAAGAAAATAAATATTTGTTATGATGCAACTTACTTAAATTGTGCGATGATAATTATGTACGTAGAGTATGAGACTTATGATCATTTTCACACCATTTATATACATAGACGATGCTGTAGATAAATATACGTGCTATTCAGTGAAAGAACGATAAATACCATCACTGACATTTACTAGATATTGGAAAAACGGTAAGATTTGATTTTTTCTTGGATATTTCCAAGTGTAGGAAAAGAGAGTACTTGGATAAAACCCAAGCATATTCTTTTTCCGTTCTGTATGTTTGTTAGTGAGCGCAATGTAATCACTTCCCGACATCGATTGATTCGATGAAAAGGATATGGGCTATGAAAAGGTTACTCCCAATATCCTACTCTTTTTTAGTTATTTACCTTCATTCATACTTAATACTTTACTGTTTTTTAGTCTCAAAGTTTCGCCCGATCTGTTCGGTACTTAAGGTTTTTTTGTCATCATATTCTTAACTTCACTTGAGTTGGTGCTATGACTTGCAGTTTGATTAATTTTCGTAGTACGATGGGACAAATCGAATGGATTATTAACAGATAACTAAATACGTTTATATCGCAGATATTTTTACTCTTTAATTAAAATACTTTCCATGATCAGATTTTATACTGAATAAAACGTTTTTATCATTTTGCAAAGTTTATTTCTTTGAACTTTGAGTGAGATGAGGTGTAGTTGTCGTTGTGTTCAACATTCACACCTTGAAACTTGTGTTTGATAAGAAAAGTGAAAATCAATTCTAAGATTTTCTTTGAAATTTTTTTTCATTGCTGTTAAGAGAGCTAAATCTTTTATGCTGATCAAATATGAAAATGGGAAAAGAAAATGGCATCAATTAGTTATCGTCAAAAGAAATAATATATTCGAAAGCAGCATTAAATTCCAAATTAACCCTTTCAGGATCGTGATACAAGGATTGTACCACCTGTTTATTCGACAGAGAAAATGTTTCGTTTACACACAAGTGTTAAACTTCTTATACATATAGGTTATGGAGTGTTCCAACTGTCATGTTATACATATATTTTCTTGATGACACATATATTCTCCTTAAACATTCACTTTTCTTTCTGTGACTGTACAATGACGTCATTGTTTAGCTCTCTTCCTGTGACATGTTGTTGTGCAAGAATGTTCAATAAGAGTGTCAGCCTCTTTTGCTCTTGTACATTATCACGTCTTGACGTGCGACCAAGGGGGAAAAAGCAAATTGTGAGTTTGTGATTTAAAATGAGTTTATGTGAGTTTTGTGATTTAAAATGAGTTTACTTGAGTTTTATGATTGAAAATGAGTTTATCTGAGTTATATGATATAAAATGAGTTTATGTGAGTTTTCTGAGTTAAAATGAGTTTTTGTGATTTAAAATGAGTTTAAAGTCGATTTAAATCAGCTTTAAACTCACTTTAAGTCAGAAAACTCACATAAACTCATTTTAAATCACAAAACTCGCATAAAGTCATTTTAAATCCTAAAACTCACATAAATTCATTTTAAATCACAAAACTCACAGAAACTCATTTTAAATCATAAACTTACGGCTCGCTATTTTCCGATTTATAGTGAGTTACAATTGACTTAAAGTGATTTTTGTGATTTAAAATGAGTTAATGTGAGTTTCGTGATTTAAAATGAGTTAAAATGATTTTCGTGATTTAAAATGAGTTTACTTGATTTTTGTGATTTCAAATGAGTTTCAGCTGATTTAACTCACGCCTTTTCCCCCTTGCGTGCGACCATGAAAATGAAAAATGAGATAGATAATATTGCGTTTCTTGTGATCAATAGGAGAGAAGAAACAAGTCAGGAAGCGATGACTAACAGAGAGAAACAGAGGAACAACCGAACGAATTGGAAGGAACGATCTATATGTATATAGAACGCATTTACCTGTCAAGAGAACCCGGAAGAGATGTGCTTACTGTAGCACAAAAGAAGTGTAAGTTCGATTAACGATCGAATGCTCTAATTGTAAACCGGTTTTTTTGCGTGACAGTCGAGAAAAATTGTTTCTTTGGGTGTGGGTTCTGAAAGAGTTAAACTATCCACACTCACATTCCACACCCACATCTTCGTTTACAAGATTACAAAACTTTGGATTTCGTCGAAATTTCCAATTGACCAAAAAATTATATCGTGACTAGTCACAATATTTTTTTCATTGAATTACATCAATTTAAGGAGAAGTCCTCGTCATCCAATTTTCCTTTCAGAAATGGTAAAACAACAGTCCTTGTATGTTTCTTAATATAAATTTAGTTCATTCAAAAAATGTCTTGTCAAGTTCGAAAATATCTTATTTGTTTAGAGAATCTATTGCTCTATATAATCAAACGAAACATTTTTCCAGATTTCGTGCGCTGAAAAACAAAGCTTCAGGTTCGTCAGAGATCCTAAGTTTTGAGATTACTGTCAAGATTTTAATTCCTTCAAATTCTTATTGAAAACAATTTTTTTAATTCACACATATCGTATGTTTGTTCATACGTTCACACTTTGATTGTCAAATATGTCATATTTCATTGAAATTAGTTTTAATATGAAATGAGTCGACATGTTAAGAATCTTATTCACTGTTCTGAAAAGGAAAAATTTATTTGAAAATAAAAATAAAAACTAAATTCAATTAAAAATATCAATATCTAATTGCCATTCATTTTTTCCTTCACCAGTACGTTTCCATATAACTTGATAATTTCCTTTATCTAATGAATGTTGATATGAACTTGTTTCAATTAATCGATCATTTCCTGCTTCTAAAACAGTTCCTGTTGTTAAATGTAAATTATTAATACCAGCATCTTGTGCAGCTTGCCAAAATTTTTTAATTTGTTCACGTCCTTCATATTTATTTTTATCAGGTGGTAAAAGTTTTCCTTCTAATGTATAAAGACCAACTAATTCATCAAGTTTACCAGCATTAAAAAGTTCTTCAAAACGACGATTAGCAGCATCAATTATATTAAATGATGTCGACATGATGACTATAACAACTTTTTCGTTTTCTTCTTATGATTATTACAAAGCAATAGCAAACTTATTTATATCACTTCTGATAAGAAATAAACTTTGTTTTGAAGTTAAATTCATAAGATAAGAAAATTTTTTTACCTTGATTCAAATGTTTTTCTTTTTAGTGAGCGATTTTCACTCTTTTGAAATAAAATTATAATCACAAATATATTGAGAAATAAGAAGCAAAAAAAAACGAAAACAACATGATTATATCACAAAATTGACACGGATATTTTTTTAAATTACAAAAAAGAAAAGGAAATTTCCACTCTTTCATTCATTGCTCATTTAACATCAGACCATAGCAAAAAAAAAAGCAAAAGAAATTATTGAAAATTACATATTTATAGATGAAGAAATAAAAACAAAAAGGAAAACTATGGCAATGTACATACATATGCAGGCAATTATTGGAATAGATAGAAAATCAAGCAGTTGTACTGGCTTCTTCTAATAAAGTTGCTTGTTCAGCTGTTATTTCAACAGTTTCAAATCGACCTGATTCTTGAATTATAGGTGGATTTGAATTTTCAACATTTAATACTGTTTGTTCTTGAGGAGGTTCCTCTTCATCACTTGAAGATGGTGATGAGGATGATGATGACAATGATGGTGGGGTTGAAAGTGATGTTGCTGATGAAACCATTTCAGGACTTGATGTTGCTTTTATTTCAGTTGATGTTTGATTATTATTTGATGCTAATTGATTAACAACTTCATATTGATCATCATCTGTATTAGTTGTTGTTGATTGACTTGAACGACGTGATGATTGACTAACGATATCAGTAGAATTTTTTATTTGATTCATATTTTCCACAATTAAATTTGATGACTAAAATAATTAAATTTTAAATATAAAAATCATAATTTAAAATAAAAATTTACTTCATTTCTATCTGTTATAAGTGTAGCATCAATTGGACGCATTTGTCTAAACAAAAATTATTTTCAAATATTATTATTATTAAAGTCGTATATCGGACTACAATGAAGTCCGAATTGAATCTACATGAATAGAAAGTTTTTGAGTCGAAAAATTTGATTTTTACATAGGTTGAAAATTTTGCATCCAATAGGATCTAATATATCTTTAATTTATACTGCTCTTGAACATCATGGTATAAGACATCTTGCATGACTCTAATGATTTCTAGGATCCGTGTCTTGGAGAGTTATTTAATTCTCTAGATGTTTATGTTTGTCGTTTATGAAAATAAGAATTCATTTTCCTATAAAAACCAATTTGAGGGCCCTACGAAGGTGATACTTTTCCGAAGATCAGGTTGTCCCTCATAGATTTTGTGATTATTGTAATTTGAGTCTTAGAAAATAGTAATATAAATTCTATTAAGATAAACGTTTGATTGAATTTAGAAAAAAAAAAGTAATATTATTAACATACGCATCATCATCTTGATTTTGATTATTAGTTGGTGTTGTTGGTGAATTAGTTTTTCGATTTGAAAAATTAAAAAGACTTTTTGGTGGTGTTATTGGTCCCGATTGTTGAGACTTTTTACGTTTAAGTTCTGCTTCACCTCGAGCTGTTTGTCTAATTTAATATAAAATAAATTAAATTTTTGAAATTAATATTCAAATTTTATACAAACAATTCAAGTTGCAATTCAAGTATTATATTTTCCATTAAAACAACTTCATTTTCACGTTCACTTTTTAATGTTTCAAAACGAATTTTTAATTCTTGTAATTCACGATCACGATGTCGTAAAAGTTCTTCGTAGTATTTCTAAACAAAATAAAATTTTATATATCCACAGAATCGTTCAAAAGACAAGTAATCAAAGATAAAAATATAAATTTTTCCTGCTATAGTTTTGTTCTTGTGTGAAGTTTTAATCGAAATATTGAATTCTCGATTGTATGACAAGAGTTTTTCAATAGAATCTTAATTTAAAAAACCGGAAGCTTACAGAAGAAAATTCAACAGTTCGATTAAAACTTTACAAAAAGAGAGAATGTTTATGTACTCATGTCTTTAGAATCCGAATCTCGAAATACTCATAATCGTCTAATCGAAGTTAATAATAAAGGAGTATATCGATAAAAAGAAAACTAATTCTTACACGTTGTTCAACTTCAAGTTTATGTTTATCTAATGAAACCATTTCACGTTCAGATATATGTAATGGTTGAAGTTCATTAACAGCTGCTAATGTTGGTATTGGTTGTTTATTTTCTTCATCATTATTTTGATCTTTAAGTAATTGTTTCATACTATTAACACTAAAATTAATTTAATACAAAATATAGAAAATTAAAAATAATTTTTTTTTTACTTTTTTGAATTATAATATAAATATGGTGTTAAATCAATAACATCAATATCGGAACCATTGAATAATAAAGGAGAAATAATTGAACCATCTTGTTTAAAACAAAAACTAAAAATAGATTTTTTTCAAAATATTCAACAAAAAAAAACCAAATTTTAAATACCTAAAATCAATAGCACTTAAACCAGCTAATTGATCACATAAAATAAAAGCTTGTGATGCTGTCATGATTGAATCTTCATGATAAAATTTTCTAGAAGAACTTCCTTTTTTTTATCTTGAAAATTTAATAAAATTTTGATTTCTCATACCGAACAAGTTGACAATCGGATAGAACAAGTTTTAACAGTTCAGAAAGTTTTTTTTCCATTAATGCAAATTTAATCCATGTTCGACCCTAAAATTAATCAATATCAAAATGTCATTTTTTTTTTATCAAAGCATCTAAGTAAAGCAATTCTTATAGAAATTTTACTACTCTTGACATATTCCTATAACGATTTTTTTTCTTTACAATGATTTTAATAAATATAATAAAAGAATATCACAGATTTACTAAATTTACAGTGTAGAACTTCATAGAGAAAATATTTCAATTAGTTATATATTACATCTGATGCTCTCTTAAATGTGGGTATCAGGCGCTGTGACGATTAATTAGTTAATTAAGATATCTGTCACGGTCTATGAAGGGGGGGGACAGAAATCCAAAATTTTTGTCCTATATACTTCAACAATCCTTTCAGATCGTGTTTTTACAAAAACCATGAGTAGAAGTCCAAAGTACAATTATGAAATAAAAAATGTTTTGTTTTTTACTTGTACTTATTTAACCAATATTTTTATGAACTATTTTTTTTATATAAAATACTAATGAAATTTACTTTATATTTAATATTCCTTGTTTTTGATACTTCTTCGACACGTTCAATAACTAAATAAATAAACATAAAATATGATTTAATTTTTTTTATTATTTACTAGGTTGTCGTGCTGAACCAATACATGCTGGTCGAATAAAATCCCAAAAATATCGACGTTCTGATAGCCAATTTGCTATTAAAATAATAAAATTTTTCTTCTTATGTTTTTCTTTTTGTTTACCTCTCATACGAAAATTTAGAACACGTTCAAGTGTTAAAATAAAATTTGTAACATCATTATTTCGATCATCAAGTACAGGTAAAGCTGTTGATGATGATGATTGATCAATTAATGTATTTAATGTTAATCTATATTAACATATTTTTTACTTTTTTTCTTAAATTTCTAACTTACTTTATTAAACATAATAAATTTGCTTTTTCTCTTTCAGTATTAATACTATCATTCGCAAACATTTCTTTCTTTTTTGTTATTATAATATCTAAAAAAAAAAATCTTTTTTTTGTTTTTTGTCTTATTTGTATTAATACACATCCACACAAACAGACGATAGACTGGCTGGGATGATGATGATGATTTTATATAGGTGAGAACGATGATGATAATAATAATAATAAACACAAAAAGAAAAAAACAAAAAAAAAAAGTACCAACACACATATTTTTTTTTCTCTATTTGAACATCAAAAAGAAGAAAACAAAAAAAAAACAAACAAACGCATGTGTATGATAATAAAACAAGAGTTGGAAAGAAGAAGAAAAAAACAAACAAAACGTTGAACGACACCGAGCACAATATAAGAACAAGAAAAAAGAAAAAAAACGAGATAGAGAGAAAGAAAAAAACACTCACACTACAAACAAAAAATAATCCTAGATGTGAAATATAATATTTACAAAAACCATAATATATATATATATATGTATATGTATATGCAGACAAACACAAATTACTATTTGTATCCGCCGCCCTGCAGTGGAACAAAATAAAAACAAATGTTCAACATTTTAATCGTTCAATAGCTGTTCTTAATGCTAATTCATTTGTATCATAAGATAAATAATCATCTGATTGATTATTTGGCATTATACCAAGTTCAAATGCCATTTGTGTTTGAATAGCTAAATAATAATACAAAAAAAAATTATAATCAATGTTTTTTTTTTTTATTAAAATCTATCCTTTTGTAGTAATTGTAAACTCAATGGAATAAAATTTTGAGTTCTACTATTTTGTACTTATATCAGGGGTGGAACCGGTTGAGAAATATTAAAACGGTCCGGTCCGGCCGGTTTGAATCACATGTCCAACCGGTGAAATTCCGGTGGAAAAATGTCGAATTTTTTTTTTGAAAACCGATTTTTAGAAAAAAATCGCTCCAAATATGAAATAGTTTAAGGCGCATGTAAAAGACGCTCATCATAATGAATCTTTTTAAAGAGAACCTCAGGAAAAACAATTAATATAACATATGTTTTGAGCACTTTTTTACCTATTCTGACAGAAAAAAACATGTGATACCTTAGTTTTTATAGTCAAAGACAGGATTAACAAAGAAGATTTTTGAAAAATTTCAACCGGTGAAATTCCGGTCTTTACCGGCCCGGTACCGGTTTCAATCCTGACTTATATAGATAGTTAATAGAAAATTCGATAGATATGTGATTAATTTTTAAAGTAAATTTTGTAAATTATGAATTGATTTGATTAATAAAAACAAAAAAAAAATGAAATTTACTTTGATGTTCAAGTAGAATAGTTTGAATTTTATTGTCAACAGTAGACATTAATTGTTCATAACGATTTTGAATCAATAAACGAATTTTTCGAGTATCATCATCATCTGATAAATGAGATATTAATATATTCATTTGATCATTAAATAAATTTGTTTTTATTTCAGATTTTGTTATTAATTCAATAGATAAACATGATGAAGCTTTAATTATTTAAATAAATATTTTTATTTTTGTTTCTTAATTTAATAAAATAACTTACTTGATATAGATGAACATACACTATCAACAATATGATTAACTGTTTGAGCAATACATTCGAAATATTTTCGATTTTTTTCTCTTTCTTCAATTTTAGCCATTAATTCATCTGACTTTATATTGGCACAATTAAATAATTCAATTAAATCATCACATCTTAAATAAAAACAAAATTTTTTTTTTTTGTAATCTTTATTATAATTTTACCTTAATGCATGTTGTAAAGATCTTAATGTTGGTGTATAACGTAATTTTAATTCAATAATTTGTTCTCTTAAATTCCATAAACGTCGAGAATATGATAAAAAAAGAGAAATTTTTTCTGAATTATTTGATGTACTTAAAAATAATGATGTTGTTTCATCATCTAACATTGATGAAAAAGACCATTGTGGTGGACGTTCAGCTAGAAAAAGAAATTATTTTAGGATTTAAATTCAAAACAACAAAATAACAAATATTTTACCTTCAGCTTTTGTGCAAACATTACATTTAAAAAATGCTGGAATGCAAGTTGTTGTCACACCAACACATTCACAATGAGACCAACATAAACATGCTTCGCACTAAAAAACAAAAGTTAAATAAGCCATTGTATTTATTTTGTATATTTTTTAAAGTAAAAGAAAGGAAATCTTACTTGAATCATAAAACCATTATCAATTTGACAATTACATAAACAATGAATAACTTCATAAACATCACGTTCTTTAGGTAGAACAGATATTTGTTCCATAACACCGGCATTAATAATATTATTATTAGGAGATAATAAATCTTCAATAGATTGTTGTTGTTCATGAATTTTTGATGATATAGGTGTAAGTGGACTAGAAGGTGATAATAACATTTGTTGTTGTTGTTGTTCATAATTTGTTAAATTCTCATTAATATTTGATATTGTATTTGTCATATTAATAAATGATGAACGTTTTGTTTTAATATTTCGATGTTTATGTCCAATATGAGTTAAACGTTTATGACGTGTTAAAATTTGTTTTTTATTATTATTTATATTTTGATTAAAACTATGATTTAAACATAATTTAATATGTGTTTTTATTTCATTTGGAATAAATTCATATAAATTATAAATAATATTATTATTATAAAATATTGAAAATATTCTTTCTAATATATTTGATATTAAATATAAATGTTGATTATTATTATTATAATTTTCTAAACGATATTTATTTAATTTTTCATAATTATCATTATTATTATAAATAAATTTTATTAATTGTTCATATAAATTTTTATCATCTTGATTAATTAATATATTATTATTATTTAATTGTTCATTTATTTGATTATGATATTTTTCAAGAAAATGATAAAAATTTTCTAAATTATTATATGTTAATAAATCATTATTTGATATTATTGGTTCACTATATTCATCAGATAAATAACCTGGATCACATAAATCATTTGTTGTTTTTATTAAATCATCATTATCTTTTTGTTTTAATAATAAACGATTAAGTACACCATTTATTTGTTGACCTTGTTCTTGTTGATATTTTCGTTGTGGATGATTTTGTTTACGTTTAGATTTAAATTGTTGATGTGGTTTATCTAATGAACTTTCTGATTCTTGTGTTAAATGTATATCAGGTAATGATGGTGGAGGTGTTTCAAGAAAACATGATGATTTTTGTTCATTTTTTATTTGGTGTTCAATTGTTGATGGTATTATATCATATTGATTAACAATATATGGATTATCTGTACTTGTTGTTGATGATGAACGACTATCAGTTGATGCATTTATATGATATATTATATCAGGATTAGTTAAATTTTCATTATAATCATCATGTTTTGAATTTATATGACTAGTTGGACGATCTTCTTCTTGTTTAATTAAATTTTCTTCATCAATTGACGAGTGACCTTAAAACAAAAAAATAATATTTTATATATTCAAAAATATGAATTACTCTCAAATTTACAGCTACAATAAAAGGAAAAACTACGGAATAGAATGTTCATCTTTTTGCTGTATCTAAACGCTAAGTCGTACTCTTTAGTGATGATTGCTGATTTATTTTGAATTATTTATTCAGCAATATTTAATACAATGATGAAAATTAGATTTATCGGTTAATCCTTACAAACGTATTCTAATCGGATTATCTCTATTTATGATGATTGTTATTATTTCAAATAGAGAAATAATCTCATGAGACTTTGAATATAATAAACTTTTATAGAAACGATTTCTCTAGATGATGATGATCTCAAGGCAAAAAAAATTCACTTCTTATATATTTTTTTTTTGATAATCATTATTTCGATTTTTTATTTCAAAAAAAAAAAAAAAAAAAAGAAAATTTTTTTAATAATATTTGATCATACGTGTTGGAGAATTTGTATTATTAGATTGTTCATCATTAGTTGTTGCATCAACAAACCGAATAACTAAGACAAGAAAAAAAATGTTTTTGTTTTTTTTTTTTTCAAAATATTACTTGGTCGAAAAATAAGAACTTCCGATGATGGAATTTCTGTTGAAATTTTAACACCTTGAATAATTTCAAAAATATTTAAATTCAATATAAAATAAAAACATACTGTTCGATGTTATTATTTTTTCTTGAGTTGAATTTGATAATGTTCGTATTCGACAATTATTATCAATAGGAATATTTTCTTCAGGTAATATTATTAATGAATTATTACTTTTTGATGATCGACGTGCTTAAATTATAATCAAAGATTTATTCTTCTTTTTTATGTAATAAAAAACTAAAATACTTTGAATAGTTGAATTTGTACTTGGTTTCCAAACAAATGGTGATTTTTTTTGTTCAGAAATATTTGTATTTGTTGTTTTTGGTAAACGTTTTTTTTTCAATTCTATATTTATAATAATAAAAATAATTAAGATTATATTTCCAAAAAAAAATCAAACAAACCATTAGAAGATTCAGATATTAATGATGAATCAGGAGGAGATGATAAAACTTTTTCATCTTAAAAAATAAATAAATATTTGAAATTTTTTCTTTAATAATATATATACCAGGTACTATTTTATTTGTGGACTTTGTTTCATTACGAAGAAATTGACCGGGACGATATTCAAATGGTACATTACGTTTCTAAATAAAAAAAAAAAAACGATTCGTCTTTATATCTTATTTAAAAAAAAAATATTTTACATGATCAATAATTGTATTTGGTCTAATAAGATCTAAATCAATCCAATATTGTTGTTGTTCAACTTGAACAAGATATTTTTTTAATTGACATTGAATTATTATTCCTGTATGCCTAAAATTTTTCAAAAAAATACAAAATTCTTTTTTTCCTTTATCAAAATAAAATAAAAACCATTTTCCATCTTCAAGTTGTACTTCAACATTAGAACCATTTTGTAAACATAAAATTTTGTTTGATATTGTTGTTGATTCGTATCGTTTGCGTTTCATATTTAATCGAAATAAATAAATTATTTTTCAACATAGCCCAAACAAAATAACATTAGATAAATAAAATCTAGACAACAACAAACAACAATAAAAATATTTTTTACTATTCGATTAATTTCTAAAGAATATATATATTTTTTTCTTTTTTTTATATATCTAAACGAATAATTTTGACACGTATCCATTTACTCTATACATCATGCGATCACTATTTGATTTCTTTATGAAAAGAAAAAGAAAAAGAAAAAAAAAACAACAACAACAAATATATATTATAAGAAAAAAACTTTGTTGTTGACGATATGTTAAAACATTTTACTCATTCTACAACCAATCATAAGAGAATATATATTAAAGAAATTTATTTAAAAATAAAATTTTTTTACATATTTTACTATAAAATGATTTTAGTTTTTTTTAAAGAAATTTATATTAACAATATAGTGCTGCTTCTTATCTATTGGTTAATATTAAAATAAACATGAATCATCGACTTTGACCCTAAGCGTAATATATATGCATCGTTGCCAATTGATTAAATGCGTCATTGAGAATTGATTTTCATAATGTTATTGAAACACATTTATAAATCGAAATATGCCTTTTTCTTTTTCTTATTAATGAAAAATAATTGTTATTATCTATGATAAATTAAATCTTATTTTAATTGATGAATTGTTCATTGTATAGTTTTTTTTTCATTTTAATCAAATTTGATATATTAATTGACGTCAAAAAATTTCGTTATATGTTAGATTTTCTATAGTATTTGTTTTTTAAAACTCGTATGTGAATTATCTTTTTTTTTTTGACTGTGAAAACTAGAAGATTTTTTAAATAAATGTAATTGATTACTTACATAACTTATCAGTGATAATATTTTATCTTAACTTAGTAAATGATTAAAATTCTTGTTCATGATAATAGATCATTTATATGAAAGTATTTTATTTGCATAGTTAATCGTACATACTAAAAAACATTTCGTCATCAATCAATTGAATACATACAATAAAATATAATTAACTATTTTTGTTGTTTTTTTTTAATCAAAACTTACAAGACAACTACATTTGATAGTTTTCATTCAAGGTTAATAAATTTTTATATCTAAGTATAAAAAAATATTGTTGAACAAGATAGAAAATCTGCCATTATCTTAAGTTTTATTTTGAATAGATTAGAATATGAACATCTCAATATTTTTGTCAAATGTAAAACAAAAGAATTTTTAACTACTAATTAATCTTATGGAATTTTTATACTCTACAAAATAACACAATGATTAAATTTATCGATTAATGTATACAAGGTCAAACAAGTGCAATATCACACCTGCCTGATTCTGTATAAATTACTGTCAGATTTTTTTTTTAAATAGCTTCTACCATTTTTTGAATAACTTTCGAACGCTTATAGCTATCGAGCTCGGATTTTCACTATTAGAAAGAGCAAGTGATGGAATATCTATTTATATAAAATTAATAAGTTTTTCATGAGTTTTCACAGCAATCTACGCTTAAATTATACCAAATTCTAGTCCAAAACGACCTTTATTCCTAGTAAAATTTTCATCTTTTTTTTTGTACTAGAATTTGATATAATTTAAGCGTAGATTACTGTGAAAACTCATGAAAAAATTATTCGAACCTTATAAATTTTATATAGATAGACGTTTTCTCACTTACTCTTTCTAATGGTAAAAACTCGAGCTCAATATCTATAAGCGATCGAAAATTATTCAAAAAATGGTGAAGACTATTTTAAAAAAATATCCGACAATAGTCCACGAACATGATCGATCTCTTGACAGTATTTAATCCACGAAAAAAATTTTTTTTTCAATTTTGAAATTTTCTACAAAAACGATTGTTGTTTCTTTAAATTACAAAATCTTTAGTTTTTTTTGCAAACGATTCGAATAATTTTTACTAAAACTTTTAATATATCACAATTCGGTATATTAAATATAACTCAAAAACAAAATATTCATGACATAAAATTCTTTTAGAACTTTTATCTAAACAATTTAATTATAACAATCAGTAAAATATGAATTCGAACAAAGATTATCAATCCGAAAACTTCCATTTATAAGTTTTATTCGAGCAAGTTCTTTTGTTTTTTTTGTTCCTTATTCAAATAACTGTTTGATGCAAAATGGTAAAAAGAAAAATGCAATGAAATTTCTCTCGAGACCTCGTTCTCTTCTTACATTAAAACATGCCGACACACATAAGGTAAATATAAGTTTCTTTTTTTCTCGTTCGTAGATATCAACATTTACTCTGATTCCTTTACAACAACCTTATGCAATCAAATGAAAACGATGTGAGCAAATCATTATATAAATACGAACTTACAGAACGAAACAAAAAAAAAAAAAACAAAAATTATATATATATATATAAAATATGAGATATTCATCTTACTCTCTTTCTTTCAGATGCATTCGTTAAAATTCATTATATAACGAATGCAATATTTATTGGTAACAGCTTCCAATCTTATGTGTTTGTTTAAAAATCTACAAAAAAAAAATATTCGGTTTTTTTTTTCTTCTGAAGAAATCAAGCACAACTTGACACATAGGCAAAAAAAGGCCATATTGAATATTTGCTTATACTTACATTATTCAAAATAAACTTTTAATTTGGTTCGATAGCAATATTAATATGGCCAACATCTTTGTTTCTCACTACACAATTAGAAAACTGCATCGAATGTATAAAATAATTTTTGTATACTGATACATATATCAATTTATTGTATTGATTATATTACCGATATCAAGATTGTCAAAACAAACTTTAATATAAATTTGATTTTTATTAAATTAAAGTATTTGACATACTATTCGTAGTATATATTCAATTCTTAATTTGAATTTTTTTCGTTTTTTTTTTTGTTCAAAGATGAATAGTGGCCTAAAATCAAAGATGTCTTCAAATATATGATATCAACCTGCTTAGTGGAAAGTGAGGCAGCCCATACTTTCTACATAGTTGTGAATCAATCCATTACGTACTCTCAAATCATGAACAAAATTTTATTATTAATCAAAGTTATGAACATTTTAAGTAATCTGCATTATAAAACATTAGGATTTGGTGTGCAATTAAATAGAATTATCACACAAGAAAACAACCTCCTACGAAAATTTCGTAGTCATTTTAGCAATCTGGTGGTACACTCATGAATATTCATTGTACTCAATAATGAACCAAAACTAATGTTATATAAATGTAAATATAATTATCATCAGCATGAACTCTTTCGTCTTTAATTTCTATCGACGGACTAAACAGGTCAATTCTTAGCATTTATCAAAACTCTTCTTTTTTTTTTTTTAATTTTTATTATTAACGACGTATACTGTTAGACATTCATACAAGTTTGAATTAAATAAATTGTGGAAATAAAAACGAAGATATATTCGATGACTGATTTGTATGTATACTATTCGATATGTTCAAATATATACCATTGAATGGAATATTGTAAAAGATATGTCAAACAGGATCATTCAATATGATTTTAGCTTATTCATCATATAGCCAAGTTATATTTTTTTTTTCGTAACATTTTCGATTAAATTTTTTGTTGAATAATTAATTAATGAATGTCTTAATATCAAAACTGAGGACTTTCTTCTGAGTATATGTTGTACTTTTATGTTTTAAATAAATTTTGAAATCATTCTGATTATTTTCGTTTTTATTTTTTTTTTTTTCAATTATCACAATTGTTTATTTAACATTTTAATTAAAATAACACTTAAAAAAATGAGAAAATTATATGTCAATCAATTCTCAACCATTTTTCAAGGAACATTTAAGTGCAGAAAAACTATTTGTTGACCTTTAAATCAAGTTCATAAGAGAACTTTCAATGAAATGAAAAGTTCATTGAAATAATTCTTGTCTTGATACAAACGACTGGGAGACAAAACTCATAATTGAATCTTTTGATTTATAAAAAAAAAGAAAAGAGCATAAATTCTAAGAACTATTTATATACTTCATCCACAGATATCGAAAAATCTTATACTTTTTTGATTAAATTTTCAAGTAGACATAGTCGTCTTTCGTTGAATTAAAGTAATTCGAACAACCGTAAGCTTCCCAACTTAATTCTTTTGACACAAACAACTCGAACTTATATTCGTTTTTTGTCTCTTCTGATCAGAATGAACAAAAAAAAAATCTATACAAAAATAATTGTTTAATTGGCTTTTTTTCTCAACTAATTGATCAATCCTATTTTTCAGAACAAATATAAAATTGAAACAATTTAATCTATTTTAACTAAATGAGATTTAGTTTTTTATATAAAGAAATTTATTTCAATATGTTAATAACATATTCTTGCTCAACATTTTACTATTTATCATATTGATAATGCCTTTTTGTAATCCAGTAAGTAAACATTGTTTAATTTAGTCTTACAAATTTGTATAATTAAATATTGATATTAGTGTCTTCGTCCTGCTGATTCATCAATATTAACATATACTAAACATTCATCATCTATTTCAATAAAAAATCTTCTACGTCGTCAATTATTTAAGAAATTTTCTACAATAACAAAATGTCAATCATCATTTCATTCTACAATTAATAAACAAGAAATAAATCATAAATTTAAACGAATTAAAGGGTAAAATAATTTTAGTTGTTCGTTTTGAAAACTTCTTTTTTTTATTTTTTTTTCTAGATCAAATATTATTCGTGAAATTAAAATAAATTCTAAAAATAATCAAACATTAGATTTAATAAGTAATTATGATATGACTGTAAATCATGATGATGAACTTGATGATACACAAATTGCTTTATCACATAGACAATCAAAAAAAATTCCACGTTGGGCTAGAAGTAAGTTTTTTGTTTTGTTTTTTAATCGAATCTTATTGATGAAATATATTTTAGAAAGTCAACTTCAATTAGCTATTATTAATCAAATCTATTATAATGATAAAAATCCTGAAGATATATTTGGTTCAATTCATCTTGATTTTGCACATGAAATAATTAATTCAATTGAATTATGGAATACAGAACTTCCTTTTGGTTATACATATGAAACACTTCCACCAAATTTTGTTTAACTTTTTTTTATTTTTAATTTATTTAATAAATTATTATTTGTATATAAATTCAATTGAATTGAAATTGGGAATCTAGAGGAAAAGTATTTCATTATCAATTCGATCTAAGCCAACGATGAAATCAATTTCTCAATTAGTTTTTCTTCTTTTCATTTCATAGTACGAAAACCTAAATGTTATGTCATAGAATTTTTTTCGTTGTCTACCGGTCTTATCTTATGTATACAACTCGAGACAGTGCACCCGCTATGAATTGTTGTACGATGTTAATGAAAAGTAAATGAAATAAAAGATAAGATGATGTGATACATAACTCATTGTTCTACTAACACTATGCACTTCATCTTACAGAAATATTGAATAAAAAATGTCTTTGATATATGCAAAAGTGTTCAGATTGCGGATTCGCTTGAAAGTCTAGATATTTTTATTCGTAACCTGAGCACATTATTTGGTGTTTTTTCGCTTGATTCTCTTCTGTTCGAATAAAAAATAATAAGTAATAGCGAAACAAGGATTTTAACGGTGGAGGAGCTCAGCTGGTCGAGCTCTAAGTCGGTGGTGGGACTCAAAGCTTTGGCGGTGGGGCTTAGCCCCACCTGTAGCGGCGTAACCAGAGTTTTGGCGATGGTAGGACTCAGCAACGCTTAAATATCTGGTGGTAGGGCTCAGGTTACTGAGGTCTGTGGGATGGTAGGGCTTTTGAAAGGATTCAGCTGACCATGCTAACACCGGTGGTAGGGCTGAGCCCCCCTGGCCCTACCTTGGTTACGCCACTACCCACCTGGCCACCCCCTTAACAAGCAGTATCCAATATGTATAAAAAAAAAAGAAGTTCCAGCTCTATGGACCAGCGATTTAACGTATTAAGGAATTCTTATAAGTATAAGAGACTGGATGACTTTTGACATATCGATAGATGGTGCTAATTATCAATGTTAGTGTATTTGAATTATTATATTAACAAAATATTATTTATTTCAAACTTGATATTGACTTGAATTATATTAATTTAGAAAAGAAATAAATCTATTTATTTTTCAAATAGATAAATGAAAGATGTCGCTATAATCATTGAAGACAAAGAGGTGACCTTTAAGTACATTTATTCTTTAATTGACTAATTAGAAATTAAGAAATTTCTTAAAAAAATTTTTTTCTAAAAAAAAAATTTTAATTAATAATTTTCCAAATTTTTTTTTTTTTTTCTTAATGTTAATAAAGACATATGGAGAGTGTCGTGTTTTTTTTTCTCTCGTTCGTTCTATTGCTTTCTCTTGATACAATGTCTTCGTTCTTTTTCTTTTAATAAATGCCTATTAAATTTTTTTTAGATTAAAATATTTAATAATGACAGATCTTGATAGTACACAAATCTTAACAGCTGATGAAAGTCTTAATGAAAATTCATCAACAAATGATACTGTATGTTCATTTTTATTGAAACTCTCAAACTTATTTTCTATTATTTATAGAAAGCTTATTTAAAAATTCTTAATGGTACTGATTCAAATACATATGAAATAAATAGTATGTGTAAATATTTATCTAATTCTTAAATTTCTTTAAGATTTTTTGTTTCTAGAGGAAACAATTATTGGTCGTTCAAATCCATCAGATATAATTATTACTGCTCCGGTATAAGAAATTCTATAGAATAAAATTTTAAAAAAATTTTCTTTTTTTTTTTAGTCACTTTCAAAACAACATGCAAAAATAACAATAAATAATGGACAATATTTTATAACTGATCTCGATAGTAGTAATAAAACATTTCATAATAAAGTAAAATAATTATTGATTTTATATTAAAAAAAATTTTGCATTTCAAAAATAAAGATTCAACTTCAACCAAATGTTTGTTATGCATTACATAATAATGATGAAATTAAATTTGGTGATATTATTTGTTTATTTCAAGAACAGAAACAAACTAATGTAATGAATTTTATTTATTTAAAATATTTATTTATTTTTTTGTTTTATTTTAGATTTCAAATGAAATAAAAATTAATTTAAATTGTAAGAATAAATCTTTTTATATTATTTATTAATTGAAAATAATTTTTAGTATCAACACAAACAATTACTAAAGAATCAATTAAAGTTTGGAATAATGATGATAACGGTATGTTTGTCTGCTGTTTTTTTTTTTTTAATACAAAATAAATATATTCAAATCACATAAAATTTTTCAGTACTAGACATAAAGAAATCGAAAATTTGAAATTCAAATTTATTAACTGGTTCATTTTGAATCGAAATCTTCGATCTTTGATGATAAGACATTTTTTTTATTTGCAAGAGTATATGTCAATCTGACACAGTTCGTTTGTTTTTGTTTTTTTTACTTAGGTGAAAAAAAGAATGACAGATAGGATACTTCGAAAAATTCTCAAATAATCATTTTGCGAAGTGCTCTTTTTTGATAAGAAAAAAGAAAACGAGGCGCTACGTCTTGACATGCTCTTACGAGCTAAACTTCTATAGAATTCAGATCAAAATTAAACATGATTTATTAAATACACTTTGAAATATTCATCTGAGAATTCATTACTCTAACGAAGGAACTTCATCAAGTGATATTTTGATCATAGATATGAACTGGTGAGACTAAAAAGGAGCGCATACTAACGACTATGAAACCTATATATGGGCAAAATTTTGTCATTTGATTTTTTTTTCTGAATATCTTGACATGAGCTGAAAATTTAGTAAATTGGTCATAGTTCCGGAAGAAAGGCCTATCCAGAGAGGTGCCTGCGGGGCGGCGCCCCCCCCCTCCCCCCCCCCCAAAATCGAGTTCGTCCTCCCGAGACTTGTGATAATCGTGCTACGAATACATGGTTTGCCCTTCCGAAAATAATTTTTCACCTCCTCGGAAATTCAAATCGCCCCTCCGGAGAAAAATCCTGAATAAAACACTGGGCCTATCCTTTTAGTCTTACCAGGTCGTATCTCATTTCAAAAGCTCTTAATACATTTGGTGAGATTTCTTCGTAAGAGATTAGAATTCTATGTTCGATCGAGATGAAATTTTTTTGTGTCGTTCGACTAAAAAAAGTCAAAATATTAGAAGTATTCAAAAAGAAAACATTCCTCTCCGAGATATTTTTGACTTTTCATCATATCACTTGAAGTCTTTCAATTCGTTAGACAAAACTTTTGAGTAAAAATATTAAAAAAAACCAAATTTATTTAATTATATTCAGTTGATATAATACCAAAACAAAATGGTATAAATGAATCATCATCAATAATATCAAATGATGATAATAATCTTATAATTGGTTCAACAACAAATTCAATAATAATTGAAACAAAAAATTTAAATAATGATGAACAACCTGAAATGATATCATCACCACAAATACAAAAAAATCTTTTAAATGAACAAATAAAACTGACAGAAATGGATGAAACATCTTCACCAACTAATCAATCAACAATAATTGATACTTCACCAATTGATATATTAACTAGTGAAAATATTCAACAAACAGATATGGAAGGATCTGAATCATTAAAACAAATTGAAAATTCTAATGAACAACTTGATGATGTTGATAATATAACAGATGATTTATCATCTAAAGATATAAATAAACAAGAATTTGTTAAAGATAATCCATCTGATGAACAAATGGAGACAGATCAAACAATAGGTACAAAAAAACAACAAATCTTTTTATACAAAAAAAAAAATAATTTTTTGTTTGTTTTTTTAGAATCTCCATCAATGGTTATTGATGATAAACAACAAGATAATAATAATGAAATGGAAGATGAAATTGCATCAACAACAAATACTGATGTTATGAATATTGATGAAACAGAAAAAATAAATACAGAAATTCCAACAACTATTATGGTTAAATATTTTTTCATTAAATATAAATTTATTTTTTTTACTTTTATTTTTATATTATATTAGGAAGCAGAAGAAGAACCAGTTGTAGATATAAAAAAATCTTCAGAAGCATCACCTATGGAACCTGAAAAAAAGATTGATGAATCTACTCGTAAGCTTTTTTTTTTGGATTATTAAATTCGCAAAGAGACTAATGAAACTAACGCAGTATTTTATCTAGGATTTTTTTCTCTGGATGGGCGATTTGAATTTCCGAGGGGGCAAGTCATGTATTCGTAGCACGATTATCACAAGTCTCGGGAGGGCGAACTCGATTTTCGGAGGGGCGCCCCTCTGGATAAAACACTGAACTAATGTAACAAAAAAAAAAAATCATATTTCATTAGTTTTTTTAGAAAAAGAAATTCATGGATTTACACAAAATCTTGACTTTCATGTACACTATACCGCATAAGACTTTACGAATCTGATCGATTAGTAGTTCTAGTTTAGACCAGTCATAGTCTTAAATCATCAAAGCATTCTTTTGAATAGCGTATCGCGGCAGCGGCGATGGACATCTCTGATTCTTATTGTCATAATCATTCGATCAAAGGATTGATTCACGAGAAATTGAAAGAAGACTATAAAGGTTTGACTAAAGAACGAAATATACAGTCAAAGAGAAAAGTTTAAATGAAAATGTATTTTTGATTTTGTTCTATAATAACAAGCATTTAACTGAAATCTAAATAGTGATTCGGATAGCCAATGAAGACGCATTCTATACCAAAATTTCATAGATGATTTAAGGTAAAACCCAAAACTGTATTTTTCAGGTTTCAAAAGACTTTGCAATAATTTGTTTCTAACAGTATCAACTTAAAGAACACAAAAATTCTGAAGAAAATGAAAGATCGCCGCCTTTCCTTTCAAAATTTATAAGCATTACAAAAATACGATTTTTAGCGGTTTCTTGATAAATTTCACTTTGTTTTTCCAGTTTTTGTAATGCTTATAAATTTTGGAGTAGTGTCACATATCCAAGATTTTGGAGATGCCACCACATCTCCCGTGGGAGATGCCGCGTCTCCAGCGGGAGACGCGACACCCACACTTGAGAGATATGGTCATTCACCACTGGAGATGTAAGATCTCCTTTAGAGATGCGCATCCCCCACACCCACACCCGCATCTCTCGCGCGAGATGCGGCATCTCCCGCGGAAGACGTGGTGGCATCTCCAAAATCTTGGATATGTGACACTACTGAAAAAAAAAGTTTTATTTAATTGTATAGTTGAAGAAGTTCCATTATCTATTGCTGATGTTGAAGAAGAAGAATCAGCTATAAGTACTACTCGTGGTGTTGCACGAAAAACTGTTCGTCGTGCTCGAAGTCGTCGTGGTGGAACAACAACACGAGTTCGTGTTATTAGTACACGTTTACATGGTGGACGTCATCATCCAATATTACCATCATCAACTATTGATAATCAATCAAATAATACAACATTAACTGAAACAGAAGAATCACCAAAAAAAATAAATATAACACCTGAAATAAAATCAAAAACACCTCAAAAAACTGAAATTATTACTTCAATTGAACAATCTAATCAAACAAATACTCCTTTAAATATTCGAGTTTCAGGTAAAAATAAAATTACGTCTTTTTTTTTCTTTTTCATATCAATTTCATTTAAATTGTTTTTTTTCTTAATAGCTCGAATTAAAGAACGTACATCAAGTGGTAGAAATCGTCAATATCCTTATACAGATGATTATGTTGATTTAGATGATCTTGAAAAACAATCAAAAACACAGGCAACAACAACAACAACAACAACAACAACTAATCGTAAATCAAATCGTGGACGTTCTTCAACAACAACACAAAAACAAATTAGTCTTCGACAACAACCAATTGATACAGTGGAAAGTTTAGAACAAAAAACTACTAAAAATATTTATGAACAAATTGATACTATTACTGAAAATAAAGAAATATTATCAAAAACTTCTGGTCGAAAAAGAAAAAGTGCTACACCTGTAACAACAGTTGTTACTAAACGAAGGTTTGAATTTATTTTCATAAATTATCAATTAAATATTTTGCGACTAAATAAATCTTTATTTTCTTAAGATTTTAGTCTGAAGTAAAATCTTTCAGAATTTTGAATTCGAATAGAAACTTCTTTCTATATAGTCCGTCGAGTTGCTTCCGAGTTCGGATATGAAAATTTCGAATCTAATAGATTCTACCTAGACCAAAAGATGTGTAAGGTGCGCTAGTCATCGAATACAAAAAAACCGGAAAAAAAATCTCATATCTTCGAAATCTTTGTTTGTTACATAAACTTTAAAAGATACGAATTTCTTTCGACACTGATTAGACCTGTGGCAATTCACAGTTTTATGAACCATATAGACAGCAGCGTAATCAAGGAGGCGGGCAAATTAGCAATTGCGCATTGAAATTTTATCGTTCAGGGGCAGCGCGAGCAGCATAGGAAATTTTCAAAATTTAGGTGGACCCTGAGGAGGGATACGAAGGTCTTCGCGAAACTAACCTCGGTCATCTGTTTTGAAAAATTTCACAAGTTGCTTCTAGAAATCTTTATTTTATTAGGAGGAAGTCGATAGAATGATATTGAAGAACGTGGTTCTAAACCTAATGACGTCGTATGTATATACAACGCTCTCGATGTGGGGAGGGGCTGGGGTGAGCTAGCCCCCCCTCCTAATTTTTGCAGTGTGTTTGCGAAAATTTCTAATACTGTCTGGCAAAAATGTGTAATATAGTCTGCGAAATATAATTTTATGAATGCAGTCAACTGATCAGGGATAATATTAGCGGTGAAAAATTTTTGTTTTGAGACAATTTTTCCGAAGATTTTCCTTGGCCGGGGGGGGGGGGGGGGGTAGGGGTATCTTCGTCGCGCCACCCCTCCCGCCATCACTTTTAATGAAAAATCGGAAAGTTCCTAAAAAAATAAGTGACTGTGTGGCAAAAGAAAAAGAAACTGTAGCCCCCCCTACTCTCAAAAACAATCGAGAGCCTTGTGTATATAACCCTATCAGTACTTTGTTGGCCTACCAATAAAAACCTTGCTCATTTAGCCTATCGGTTTTTTTTTCGACACAATAAAAGTTTGTCCATTGATCTAAAAATTCTGGTTACATCGACTTAATCCGTTTGAATAGTTCAACGTTTCAATCGCGAATTGTCATATGAATATAAAATTGTTTATTTTAGTCGTCCAGCAACACCACAAACAGTACCGACAATGCGCACTCGTCGTCAACAACCTGCTATTGTTGAAGTCTCTCCAACAGTTACGAAATCTAATAGACGTACAGCAGGTGAACAACAACAACAACAAACAACTACTACTAATGCAACACCAAAACGTGGTCGAAAATCAACAATATCAAATGAAAAATTATCAGAAAAAACAAATTCAACTATTGATCGACCTGTTCGTATTGCTCTAAGCAGTCATTTGGTAAAAACAAAAACCTCAATATATACTTGATTTAAATAAATATATTCTTTAGAATTTTGATCAAAATTATATTGATACATTACGTAAATTAGGTTTTGAAATAATGGATGAATCATGTCAAGTTGATGCTCTTGTTGTTGATCGTATAAGACGTACAAAAAAATTTTTTATGTGTCTTGCACGTGGTGCACATATATTATCACCACAATGGATTGAAACAATGATAAAAGAAAATCATTATATACCATATGATAAATATTATTTAGAAGATAAAAATGCTGAAACACGTTATGGTTTTCAATTACGTGAAAGTGTTCGTTTAGCTAAACAAGGTCTTATATTTAAAAATTATAAATTTTTTTGTACAAAAGATACATCACCACCATATGATGATTTAAAAGATATAATTGAAGCTGCTGGTGGTAAATTAATTGAAAAATTAAATATAAATAAACCAGGAAAAGATATTATTTGTATTGTTGCACAAATACATAAAAATCAATATGAAGATTTATTTAAAAAAGATATACCTATTGTTAGTGAAGAATTTATTTTAAGTGGAATATCAAAACAAAAACTTGATTTTGATTCGTAAGTTTTTTTTTCTATTTTTTTTGTTTTTTTGATAAAAAATTTTTATTTTGTTTAGTTTTTCTTTATTTCAAAATGCTACAACAGTTAAAATAAATACTGGGAAATAAATCATTTCTTCTCTCTCTCTCTATGGTCATGTTTGTATATATCTTTAACTGTTAAAAACAAAACAACAAAAAAAAAAAGACATTTATTTTTTCCTTTAACAAAAAATGTATTTGATATGTGCACTTGTATGAAAATGTATCTGATTAGATTCATCAATTTTTTTTTTTTTTTTGTTCAGCTATTAAGTAAATAAAATCATAATATTATATAAATTATCGATTGAAAAGAGAATTTGAAGCAGCATTCGAGTAGCAAAAAGAATTCTTTATCA
>CAJNOP010001042.1:37561-58880 GCA_905250075.1 Rotaria sp. Silwood1
CACCCACACCCACACCCACATCCAACCAACAAAGACATACCGATAGAAAAACTCATTCTATTTCCTTCGAATTTGCTTCCGAAAGAGCGAATATAAATTCTTTGAATGATGTTTTCCATGCAATGTACTCTTCAGATATTGTATCCATACAAAAAGACCGTTCTCATACTCTATTTGAAAATATTTCTCAGTTTTGTGCCACGTCAGGTCCCATTGAAACCCATCAAATCTAGACCACTAACATTTTCCCGGTGAATCCTAACATCTTGACACCTTCCCTCAGGAAACTTTTCAGTGCAGCGGCTAGCCACTGCCACGTGTAATCCTATTCTCCCATGAGATCATGCTTTTTGATTTAGACTGTATCAAATTCCAGACTGCTCTTACTTCGAAAAATCATCAGATTTACAAAACGAGAACCTTTCATGGGCAGTTCCAAACCAGTACTTTGTTATTAACTATTCCTTATTTCTTCAACCTAATTGTCTAGCTGAAAAGGTAGAGTTTTGTTAGAATTCCTGATTATGAGAATCTTAGTGCAGAATTCTCAATAAACCTAGCTTTCACATAGATCTTTTCTGAAGTGAAATTAGAGTGCGCTTGCGATACGAGTCATGAGTCGTTCGTCGGTGTTACTTACAGCCATTCGCTCCATTATTTGAATACAATAAAACAATATTTGGTTATTTTACATTTACCATAAAGGTTGTGACCTCATTTACAAATATCTTTTTATATTAGCTTTTTCAAGCTACACTGACTATATAGACATTACACGAGTAAGAATTCCTGAAAAAATATGTGAATAATTGAAAGCTTACCCAGAATAAAATATAACGAGTGTAGAGTTAAATAATGTTAATGTCGGATCGACTAAAACGAGGCTTTGAGTTTCAAAATTACTTATCAGCAGATTATCGTACCTGTAATCACGCTAATATATTTGAATACATTACACTCCTCATGATTGCAAAATCATAAACTCATTTTCTTTCATATGATCCTTGCTCGATTCGAGGAAAAACGTCATTTCTAATTAGTTCATTTTCTGATCAAGAAAAGCTGAAATCCGAAAACTGACTTTACAGTTAGGTCCCTCGATGTCGATGACCTACTACAATGCTATATCAGAAGATCGAAAAACCTTAAAACAGCAAGAAGTTGCTTGTTAAAAAAAATCGTGCTTATTTTTACAAAACTATCTTTCTAGACAAAAGCCTTTTTGTGGAAGCCAATTTTTTTCAGAAAAATTCATGTCAAAAAATTCAAGTCAAAATTTTGAGAAACCGATTACAGACGAAGATTTCCCGATCTCAATTACCTATCGTGAAACTTTTGCAGATACGCCTGAATAAAGTTTCTCTCCGATGTTTTTTGACCTCGCGACAAACAGACACACACACACACAAATCCTTTTTAGTTTTATTCACATGACTCTCTACAGTCGAGAGAACTACGATACATTATAACGAAAATTCGATGATATATATCACTATCTTCTTGGCTTTGTCTTTGTTTCTTTTGATTTTGGTACACTTCCATTACTTGTTGATATCACTTGATCTTTTATTTCAACACTACTCTTGTTTACATATAAATTCTTACACCACTACACGTATCAGTCGCATATGTGTGTTACGTTGCTTGATCTCGCTCTCGACTGTCACTATCATCAACCGTTTATATCCTCTACTATTTTCTTCTCTATTGCAGTCTGTTCTTCTCGTCAAAAGAGAACAATGAGCATATATAGAGGGTATAGCGCAGCGGTTACACAAGTATTGAAAAAGAACAATGTATAGAGCAACAATTACAATGGTATTGAACAAGTATTAAGCAAGTATTGAACATTATGAGCAGTATTACATATGGATATAAGGATGACATTGTACTAGAGATGGTATGAAATCAGAGTGACATAACTTAAGGATGATATCATATTCGAGTGATAGCATATAACATTGGTGCATCTCTTGACACATATCGCCTCGGCTGTGTTAGGAGCCATGAAAAATCTAGTTGAACGAAAGTAACCGATCGAAAGCCTTTGATAGGCTCGATTCACAGGCTTATGGCACCTGCTTGGTCGAATCGCCGATGTCAAAAAAAGCCTCATTGGCTGATTTTCCGGCTTCAACGACTCTGATTAGTAGAAAGCGCGAGGTGGAAAACCCTGAATGACTGATTTTCGGGCTTGAAGGAGGCTAATTGGTCGAAAGCGCGACATCGAAAACCCTTGATTGGCTGTTTTCCAGCTTGAAAAAATCTAATTGGACGAAAGTCCGAGGTCGAGAAATTTTGATTGGGCGATTTCTCAGGATGAAAGACCGATTTTGTGATCCTGTGTTTTTTGACCATGCACAAACACACAAACGCATTTCACTTTTTTTCGTATGACCCTTCCTTCAGTCCAGGAAATATCATTATTTTCTCAAAAAACCATTTCCTGAACCCAAAAAATTCAACTCAAAATTCTGAGAAACTAACTTCTGATTTGGGTTCTCCGACCTCCATTTACTTTCGTCAACCTTTATAGAAAAATTCACCTTTGATTTTTTTTTTGACCTTGCCACAGACAGGCACACTCCTTTCACTTTTTTTCACATGACACTTCCTACAGTCGAGAGAATAAGATAAGATTTATTTCTCGGCAAAAAATTCATCGGATCTTCCTGAAGTAATTGTTGAAACTCTTCAATCATCGATTTCATCAACAATAGATACTAATAAAACAAATCCAGGTCAAAAAGAGAAAAATGAAAAGAAAAAAATCTAAACAATAAAAATTAAACTCTTTCTAATCAACAATTTACACAAGTAAATCTTATTCGTAATGTTAAAGAAAATCACATTTTAAACTTTGTCTTTTTTTAGTCAATTACACTCGAAGAAGAAAGAAGAGTTCCACCACGATGAACTTTTCGGCTGATTCTTCAATTAATCAACATTATAAATCATATTCGTATGATATTGGTTCTTTAAAAAGTATTCACTCAATTGAAACATCAATTGATGATTCTCAAATGACACAAAATCGTCCAAGTATTGATGAAGAAGAAAGATCTTTTATTGATTCAACATCCAATGATAATCGAAATGAACCAACAACATGTAATTAATGTTTTTCTTTAAAAATAAATCATCTTTCTATAATTTTCCAGTAATAAAGGCAATTCAATCAATGATGGACAATTTAAAACTTGATTTTAATAAACGTTTTAACAATTTGGATGAAAAATTCTAAACTATGTTTGACCAATTAGTACAAAAATTAGATAATATTTACGAATCAAATGTTATTATACCAATAATGAATAAGATTCGTGCAGATCACAATTTAGAAATACCATTCGTATCAATAAACCGGATATTTCGTTCAAGTTATTCAGAGAAGAGCAAAAGGTTATTTAATGATTTCGAACAATATCTTATTGAAAATTACAAAGATCGATGGACAAAACAATACAATACAATTTTAGTATCGATGAAACCGCAACAACTTGAATTCGATATACTCGGCTTCGTATTCGAACATATAAAAGAAGAACGTCGTATTATTGAATCTCCTAATATTGAACCAGTTAAGACGACTTCATCATGTAATTATCTTGGGTCGTTCAAAGTCCATACCATTATTTGTGGTGAAGTGACAACATTAACTCTCACCTTCAACAACAATGATTTATTATTACTTGAAAAGGTAGTTTAATATCATTTTTTTTTTCAATATTTCTAAATATCTTTCTATTATTGTTTAATATAGAATATTTCTTCGAATTCATCTAATCCACAAACAACAAAAGCAATATTCAAGCTTTTAAATAAACTTATTCACCTTGAACGTTGTGTGGCTTTCATTCTAAAATATTACAAAAATATAACATTTGAACAGATAATAGCTGTTTCATTTGGTTGGCTTGTCGATGCCCAACGTCATCGAGCACCTCAACACCTCTATGACATGGTTTTTACGCCTTCTTTCTCGTCAAAAGTTCCTCTATTATATAAACTATATTTACCTGATCGTGATGATAAAATAAAACATATTTATTTCATATGTTAATATGGACGTTTGAAATTTCTTCTTTTCTTACAGATAAAAGATAATCGGGAGAAAAGTTGACATACAGTGTTACAAAGGAGAAAAAGCGGATTGTGGTGGATGCTGGATTCCGCTAAGATGCTTAGTATTCGTTAGCATCCACTAGTTTCTTTTTTTATTTGATTATTCTTTATTTTATGTAGTGGAGAATTAAATAATATTAATGAAGATTAAGCCAAAATATGTGCTGTAACAGGAATGATTGCACTAGATAATCATGGTTCAACAGTAAGAACCATTATTTTTCTTATTTTTGTTCTTTTTGAGATTATTGAATAGGTATGAAAAGTCTGTTGAAATGCATTTGGTTCATTACTTTATAGTTGTGATGATGATGAACAGATTCTAAGGTGAAAAGGTTGGATTTGATATAGAAAAAATTTAATTATATTGAAGAATTTGTAGGTACATTTAATGATCCATGGATATGTGAAAGCAATCTAAGCCTTCAATCTGAAGCATTTAAAAGAGTTAAAGCTGATGCAAATCAATCAATGGAATCAGTAAATTAGAAAAGAAAAAAAATGAATTTCTGAAATAAAAAATATTTATTTTAGGTATCAAAAGAAGAAATAGTTCTAATTGATTGATGTCAGATTATTATAATATTATTGATAGGATATTGCTGAGACTACTGTTGACGTATCTTCTTCATCTGGTGGATCACATTGAATGCGATCAAGATTTACATCTGTTGATATTGACAGTAAGAAAAAAAACTAGTCTATTAATCATGTTTTGTATTTGAATAGATATTGTCCCATCAATCACAGCTAATGATTCATTGGATCTTGGTGTTAGCAGTTCGTTAGACTCACAACAACAACCACGACGTCGGACTAATTGTGTACATAATCAAAGAACAAATACAGAAAGAACTATTTGGAACGACGCATGTTTGATAGTTTGTTTGTTTTATTGATAAGAAAAAGATTTTTTTCTTTTATGAAAACAAAAGAAGTTGAAATTCGTGATGATTCAAATGATTTAGTTCCGAAAACATCTTATCAACAAACATCTATTGAAGATTCACATAGATCAGACGATCAAAAATTACACGATAACGCTCAACAATCAACAACAAATACTGAAAATTTAAATGGTTCACGTGATCTTATATCTCGATTTGAACATAATCCATCATCAACAACAACAACTAAAAAATCATTAACTAATTTATCACCAACATCTCCAACATCATCTTCATCAACTTCAAGAACAATTCGTTCACAAATTCAAGATCCATCCGAAAAACCTTTAACAACAACAACTTCTTTACAATCATCAACAAATTCAAATACTATTATGAATGGCATGACGTCTTGAATACCATTTGCAGTTAATAAAAGATTCGAAAGAGGGTGTGAATGTGGGGGTGAGTGTGAGGGTAGGAGCGTCGGTGTTGGTGTGGATGTGGGCGGGTGTTATCTCCTCTTATACCCACACCCACACCTACACTCACGCCCGCACTGCTAATTCGAATAAAATTCATAACTTCGAAGTTGTTTCCAATACCACGACTGCGTACTTGCTTGTGCTGGTCGTTTTCTGATTATTGTGACAATTTCAGACATAATAGGCACTGTTTAAGAGCTAGTATTCTAATACTTTAACCCTTTGGGGACCGAAGTTTTAATCGAAAAAAAATTTTTCAACTTTTTTATTTTATTTTAATTCAAAATGACTTCGTAAAAATCTAACGAAAATCAAAAAAACAATTTTTTACAGCTTTTAAACAAATAATGGCAATTGGTCAGTAAAGCGCTCCATGTTGGATGGTACTTCTGTGTCTTTAGTACTCAAAATAAGCACATATTGTTTTGCTTGTTTCTTTCACAGACAAATGCATTTCATTGTCAAAATTAAGGACAGCTTTTGATGATGCTAGTTTAGACTTCTTTTCAAAAGGAGACGGTCTTCCACGACTTAGTCATTCACGGCCGGAGCATAGACCAGCAAGAACAAAGAATATTTGGAAAGAATATATATATGAGAGAAGGAGAGAAAGAAAAGAAAAGTATGAGATGACAAATACAGTTGTTTATGACCTTACATATTTAATAGTTAAATGTGAACTAAACACTTTTTTCTCTACTCAGAAACAGATGGGACAAATATGACCCGCAGGTCGTCAAAGGATTATGAGTATAATCAAAATCGCAACCATACTGTATTTTTCTCCTTCCTTATATACTATTTCCCAGCATAGAAGGACCTTATAAAATAAAGTAACCACAATAACAGAAAAATATGGGGTATAAGGACAGATTCAGAGAAGAGCAAACATTAGGCTACAATTATGGGTAATGCTATGTACAAGAGAAGGACACGTCGAGCGTCCGATACCAAAGTACATGTAAGAGAAGAACGAGATAAATATAACAAATAGAAAAAGACATTATGGTTATTCCTTATATGGATAACACTATGTACGAGAGAATGCCGAATTAATAATGCGATTGCAAAGTAGATATAGAAGAAGAACGAGATGAAAGTACACAAGGGTACGGATAAACAACAGACAGAAAAGGAATCGTAGCCATTTCAATTGAGGATAAGCACCAACTTTCATGCTACATTAATTGTTACAATTATGTTTATATTCGAGAGATGTATGTTCGAATTATGAGTGTTCCAGTCCTGATAGCGACATTCAACATGAATTCAACCATGCCATACCGAAGTGATGACTGGTTTTGATGAAGATGTCAAGGTTTGCAAAGCTTTTAATTCTAAGACTTCATAACAAACTTTGTTTAAAAAGCTTTTGTTTTCACCCAGATACGCCCAAAATACTGAAAATAGGAGAAATCGAAATATACTGAAAACCACTTTTTTACTTAAATTATTTAAAAATAGTTTTCGTCATGTTTTCAAACTAAACCAAGGTTAAAAAGAAATCCAAGGATATATTCAGATTCCTCGTTAAAAGTTGGATCTAGCCGTACTAAATATATCCTAAGTTTAGAAGAAAACCCACTCCGAAATATGATGTTAACCGTAAAACCTTTAGTACTTTTCAGAGCATTCTTATGCTCAGGATTTTTGAAAAAAGTGGACTTGCTCGATATGGTGGTATAGTATATTCGATAGAGCTTCACCTGCGATACAATCCTAATGACACAGAATTTTCAGCGTCTTTACCAAAGGTAAAATAAACGATCAACTTCGAAAAATATTACATTTTTGTACACTTCTAACATAGGTTTTTAGAGGTAAATCCCATAATTTTTATACCTAAGTACTTCCAACTGCGATGAAATTTTGAGGGTTTGCAGAGCTTTTAATTGTAACAAATTTGATGCAAACCGTTTGAAAAAGTAACGTTCCATTCTCGAAATATTAAATTATTTCGGAGCCCACTATCGTGAGCATTTTTCTATAGGAAGATGTACACAACTTCGTTATGAAATTATTGGAAGAATTTAATTGTTTAAAATAAATTGCATACAAAATGTATCAGTATCTAACTCTCTATTACTTTCCATAAATATATCCTTTCAGAATAGAAAATATTTTTTTTCGAAAATTCCCGTACCCCCCCCCCCCCCCCCCTCCAGATCTTGTCGTGCAATATACTTGCGTGAAAATCAGGGCGTGGGTGTGGGTTTGAAGAAAGGATCGCCAGCACACCCACATCCAACAGATGTACGATTAACATCATATTTCGGAGTGGGTTTTCTTCTAAACTTAGGACATATTTAGTGTGGTTAGATTCAGCTTTTCATGAGAAATCTGAATATATCCTTGGTTTTCTTTTAACCTTGGCTTAGTGTGAAAACATGACGAAAACTATTTTTAAATAATTTAAGTAAAAAAGTGGTTTTCAGTATATTTCGATTTCTCCTATTTTCAGTATTTTGGGCGTATCTGGGTGAAAACAAAAGCTTTTTGAACAAAGTTTTTTATGAAGTCTTAGAATTAAAAACTTTACAAACCCTGAAATCTTCATCAAAACCAATCATCACTTCGGTATGGCATGGTTGAATTCATGTTGAATTACCTAATACCGATTTCGATTTCGGGAGTTGATTACAATTAGAATTGGAAAAAAATGGAATCGACTTCAACTAAAATTGGTGAATTTTCGCTAATTTTCTTGGACAATGAGATTCGGGCACTGTGCTTTCAAGTTTTTACAAATGCTTTGCGAGGTCAAAGAATTCGAATCTGCAATTAGATTTGAAAAAATTTTATGTACCTAGAAGTGTGTCCTACAATTAGACTTCTGATTTAGATTTCTCGACTGCTAAAACGTTTCATGGAGCCTCGTAATAATTCAACCCATTTATCGTTGTATTGTCTCGAGTTTCATTTAAAGTCATTTTAGAATTTTTCGAATCTGATTGTAGATTCGTGTTCTCCATATACGGGAACTCTCTGTAAAACGTTGAAAACGCAGCAGCTGAATTGTGTTCTCCTAGAAAATTAGCGAGATTTCAATAGTGTTAGTTTAAGTGTGTTTTCATGCGCTTCGGATTTTTTCCGATGCCAATTGATTCCCACCCATGCCAGAAATAGAGGTTGGTGGGACTGGAACTAGTCCATTCATAGTGTGAACTGTTTGTGGAGTTTTGATTGACTTTGACAAAGAAGAAACTTCGATTTTTAAGATTTTCGTTGAATATAGATTATGTCTTGTTTCACTAGTTTAAAACTGAATTTTACACAAAAAAAAGAAGCTTGATTTTTCCCGAACACAATGGTCTAAGGTGTCTAAGTAAATTAGTCTCTTTCCGGGCAGAACAACCAGAAAAAGGCTCATATTACAAAGAAAAATATACCTACATACTACTAATCATAGGTAGCCAACAGTCTTTCTCATGTTATCGAGAGTTTTGACTGAGTGATTATTACCCAATCACATGCAAACTTCATCCCTCTACCTTCAGGGCGTAACGTTTCATGAATTTAGAGAATGATCTATTGTAATATCCCGTTGTCCTGGAAGCTCATGCAACTCGTATGCTATGAAATCGTACGAGAACAAGTGCTGCATTTATTCAATGTGATGGTCTTCACTAGCAACCACATGTGGCCATGAGTTACACAAACTACTTATGCCATGAGAAACATTACATAAATGCAGCACTGGTTATCGTGCATTGTCATGAAATATGAGCTGTAAGTACTTCGAATATGTAGGTATACGCTCCTCGTTTATTAAGATCGGTGGCCAAGGGACTCTTGGCGGGTCTTTAGTACTATTTACGTGGCTATATATGAATATGTTCTCGTTTCTTTTGGCCACTTGTAAGTAAATATATATTCATATGAATACTTTAGAAATTCCCTAGTTTTCCCTTCCAAAAATAGCGTAGTATCTGCATACATATATACCTATGAATAATTCTAAATTTGCCTTAATCTACATTTCATTATGCGAACAAGTGGTTTTCTTGTTGTAAATTCAGATTGAAATTAAATACCCAATTGTACGAAAATGAGTTGGCAATCGTACGTCGATGATCAGCTTGTCGAGCGTGGTCTTTCAGCTGGAGCCATAATTGGCTTCGATGGCAGCACTCTGGCCTCATCTAGTGGCTTTGGCCTGAAGTTTAGAGTCATCTCATCCTTTTCGCATCATTAATATATTTTTTTATCTTTCAGGCCTGGTGAACGCATAGCAATAACTAGCCTGTTCGTAAATCCTTCAGACGTCTTCGCGAATGGTGTAACCATCGATGGCAACCATTACTTCGGTAGCAAGGTAAGCTTGTCTTGGTTTCCTGACAAATATTGCTGTGGAAGAGCTTAGAAATATTGTATTTTTTGCCTCTTACATTCATCAATTTTATTTAGGCTGATGAACGCTCCATATACGCAAGGAAGGGTGCAGAAGGTGTGAATATGGTCAGGACAAACCAAGTTATCATAATCGGCATCTACGACAAGAACCTTTCACAGAACGATGCTGCTTCTATTGTAGAGAAACTAGGCGATTATCTGCTGGAGAGCGGCTATTAAGCTTAGTGTCGAACATAAGAAAATCGAACTATATCTCAGAACACTAATTCTTGGATTTTAGCTTATGTGTAGCTAGATAAATCAGTAATAAATATCAAGGTGCGGGAAAAGAATTTAACATTTTTCAAAACAGAAGATGACAATGGAAAATAAAAATGCTCACATATGCCATCTTGTTTAGCCTGTGGGCTCGTTGAGAAATAATACAATGTGTAACCAATCATGCACAACTTCTCTCCCTGTGGAATGGGATGTGCAACCAATGATGTAATAGCTTTATCTCTTCTTCCAAAAAAAAACAGAAAAGGAGGAAAGAGGACAGGGCTTACTGCTAGTTTTGAAGTTTCAGAAAATTATAACTCGACATAGTGTACGAGCTTGGTTATGAAAAAAAGATATGCGAGTTACGATAGCACCTATATCAATGCGGCAAGCTTTCACATAAAATGATAAAATGTCATACTTGATGCAGTTCTCCATACTGAACACAAATCCAATTTAAGATCTATACTGAGCACAGAAAACAACCGAGATTCAAGTGAGATATTGCAAGAAAAAAAGAACAAGAAATCATGAACATCACGGTTGTTGAGTTAGTAGATTATCTTGTAGCTCATAGATGAGTACTTGTCAATAGGGTGTGGGTGTGGGTGTGGTAGTGCATCTTTCCTAGATTAAAACCTTCTCATATTCACACTCACATATAAAATTAAAAATTTTATACAATAGTTCATAGTGAAAGTATTGATTGATCATAACTGAAGACTATCTGAACTTATTAAAACAACAACATAGATAATAGTTACTGGAAGAAATTTGTCAAATATGCTCAAACTGTTGGATGAATTAAATCGAAATTAGTGTAGTTGGCTCGTGGAGAATTGAATATTACAACCACGATCTAGAGAAAGAGGACCCTCGATTTTGGACTGATCGACACGTAAAGAAAATAAACAGTGTACTTAGAACGAAGATTGATAAAAACACATATACGTGGGTGTGGGTATGAGTTTTCTCTTTTCTAACGCCCACACCCCGCAACAGTAAAAAATCTTGATAATTGAAGTCATTCTTTAAATGTGTGCTTGTCCTTGATGACTCGATTTGTTGCTTCTAATGAATTATTTGTACTTGGTGTAAAGTTACTGTAACCTTCATACTTCTAAGTACTTAATATTAAAAATTTTTTACTTAGCGATTTATTTTTTTTTGAGTATAATTTTCATTTATTAATTTAGCAAAATTACTTTTTCACTTATTTATTAATTAATAAATTTAGCAAGTATTTTTTTACTGAGAAACTTTTAATTAACTGAGCGTTCAATTTTTTTACTAAGTAGATAGAAATTTTACTTGCCTATTGTCAACTAAACATTTTTTAATATTTTCACTTAGCAAACAGTTTGTAGTCAATATTCATTATTGTGAATATGAAATTCACAATCAAAAAGAAACATCCTTTTCCGAAAAAAAGATAAAAAACAATCACATCCTAATGACGATCTTTTGAATTCTCCATCAAACCTCTTTTTTGACAAATTTCATCTTATAGATCGTGTACTATCTCGCTTAATCATTTTCCAAACACACAGATGCAGCTTATATTCGATTATATTTCCACTGAGATCTAATGTGGTGAGTGTCTGTGTGAAAAAATGCAGATGAAACATGAGAAAGATAAAGAAAGAATACGGATAACTGTGCTCTTTCGTAATCCTTCAACCAGATCTTGTGCTCTTTTGTCTCCGATTACATTCCATCCGAGTTCTAGTTTGGTAAGGGACTGTAAGCAAAAGTACAGTTGAGATTATGAGAGAAACGAAGACAAAATAAGGCTCACCATGTTATATCCTAATACATCAGCCAGATGTTGAGTTCGATCGTCGCCGATTTTGTTTCTGAAAAGAGCTAGTGTGGTGAGTATCTGTATGGAAAAGTGAAGATCGAAAGATGAGATAAATGAAAAAAAGGGTGTGGGTGTGGGTAGGTGTGGGGTGTGGATGGGTGTGGGTGGATGTGGGGTGTGGGTGTGGGTGTGGGTGTGGGTGTGGGTGTCGGTATCGGTGTGGGATGGGTGTGGGTGTGGGTGTGGGATGGGTGTGGGTGTGGGTGTGGGTGTCGGTGTGAGTGTGGGTGTCGGTGTGGGTGTGGGTGTCGGTGTCGGTGTCGGTGTGGGTGTGGATGTGGGTATCACTTAAAATGTAATCCACACCTACACCCACACCCACACCCACCCACACCCACCCACACTCACACCCACACCCCACACCCACACCCACACCCACACACCCACACCCACACACCCACACCCACCCACACCCATACCCTTCAAGATTTTTGTTAGTATAATACTCAAAATCGATGTAGGTTTTCACTTGATCTGTTGGAATAATTATTTCATAAAGAGAACATTCCGACACAGGAGATTGTTGATACAAGGTCATTAATTCATCTAACGTAAAATAACAAAATTCTCGACTATTGTTATCCTTCTCAATACTTATATAAAAATAAGTATCTTCAATATATTGATTCGATAAATGATAGATTAAATCAGATAACCGATGCGTTATAATTTTGTTTGGAAAAAGATGTTTTATTAATTTTTGTATATATGTCATGATGATAGGTGACTTTGTTATTTAAAATTAAAATAATATTAAAAATGGGCAAATTTTTTCTGTGACGATTTGGTATAAATATAAATATGAAGTTATTATGTTAAGTCCAAATTATGTCATCTATTTGGTATGAAAATATTTGTCGGTGCTCTTTATATTTATTATTGTATTATTTAAAAGCAAAAATATTTTTGATGAGCATAACTTAACAAGTAACATTCCTGTATAGATTCTTTTAGGTTTTTCTGGAGGAAGCATTGTTTTTAAAATCACCGAAAAATATTTATCTACACAATTTCAAAAGGTGAAACAATTATACTCGCGTAGTGTCTATCTATTAAATTGATCGAAACGTTTAAGTTTAGCATTCTGAACAAGAGAAAGCAGAACTTGTAAAATTTTTATGTCAAAAGACGGAGACAATGGAGAGCATCGCGTCGGATTTCAACATTTTACCACTTTAGAAGATTTTAATAGATTTCAAATTCGGCGACTTCAAATTTTTATGTGGTTTCTTAGCTTTCGCGAGATTGCATGAGCTTCGTGAGCCTTCATAAAATTTTACAAGATTTCAAAAGACTTTAAAAAATTTCAAGTCACTTAGAGACACAACGAACATTCAGAAAACTTTAGAAATTGTACAAAAACCGCTTGTTAGTTTTTGAGGAACATAATCAGCAGTTTAACATCGTATAGAATAGAATATTGTGAGTGATGCAAACAAACGAAAGAGACTGAAGTTCTGCATAATATTGATGTTGCGTTCATCAAACATTTCACTATACAATGAATGATTTTATTAAAAAAAATATTCAAATGCTGAATAGTTTATTTTTTGAGTTCAATCATATTTAGTATTTTTTTTTTCTTGCAAAATTATCACAATGAAAGCCAATCCTATTTTAAAAACATGGTCGATAGAGAAATGATAATTCCATTGGTTTCTCTATCGATGTTCTATGAACTAATGTATTCTAAAAGTTACAGATTTCATGAGAATTTAGAAAATTTCAACAAGCATGTAAGATGGGTAAGGATGATCGATACTAATCGAAAAAATGCTTTTGTATGCATGTTGGAAACAGCTGGTTTCTTCTGATCATCCGACATGAACTCTCGAAAAATTCTTTAAAATCTGTTGAATGATCTTACGTGATAGATATTGTTGTCATTAAAAACGAAGGAAATGGTTCGCGTTAAAGGAAGAAGACCGAAGAGAAATTTAGTTTTGATATCAAAAAGATGGATTCACGTAAAATTTTTCTCGAGTACAACAAGTATAAATTATTGTCTATTAACATACCGATTCATTTATTTCTATGTATCCTACTTATTTCGAGTTTAATTATCATTGTTATCTCGTTTTTATATTACGATGTTATCAAAGCAATCATTATAGAGTAAAATGCACAAAGAATTTATACAATTTAATTTTTTGTTGAACTTTTTTGTACGAGAAAAAATAATATCATAAATATAACGTAGGGTTCAGAAAAAGATTTAATCAAAGTTGGAACAAAAGATTGTGTCAAGTAATCTTGAAAAAAAAGTCTAAAAAGAAAAGAACCTCGAAAGAAAAATGTAGAAAATATGATCCAGAAAAAACCAAATCTAGAAAAAACTAAAGTGTAGAAAGAAAAATCTGGAAAATGTCATTCTGTTTTATCATCACATGTAAAGCTATTATGTTGGCTTTTTTTACGTGGTGCTACGGTTGAATTCAGATGTAACATCTATATTTAGGAATACAGAACAGTCGATTTAACAGAAGAATTTGATGATCTCATTCCAATGTCTGCAATTTGATCGAAAGCGTTGAAAAGAAGTTGTCTTTCGACAAATGCTGTTTCAGCTTAATAGAGCTGCTCAGAGAAAAGAATAATACGATTTCTATTCTTTAAAGTTACCCGAATACATTACATACTCAATTCGAAAATGATGAACTCGATCAATTACAATATATTGAAGGACTTTTATTATATGTGAGTAATAAAAAATAAACCTTTTTTTGTAAATTGATGATTATTTGTTGGTTTGCTTTGTTCTTAAGAAAATCGAATGTGAATCAGCATTCACTTATTTATGTAATATTTCGTGAGAAAATTCATTGTGAGTCAACTATTTATTTAGTAATAATCATGGTTCGGTAATGAAGATTATTATTTTCTAGACTTTTCATTTCAGATTAATATTTTCCATATTTTCAATTTTGTTATATTTTTTCTTATCGAGATTTTTCACTGCGATATGTTTTTTTTCGTACATATAAGTTTTATTTTGAAACTTTTTGCCATTGTGTTACATATCTTTATACTATAATACAATATTTAAATAATGGATAATTCAGTATTGCCCATAGTAATAAGTATGCGTGATCCTAAAAAAATGAAGCATCTTAAGTTTAATCAATAAACTGAACGAAAATTCAGTTATAATTTTCTTTTTGTCTAGGAGATGACATAAGGTTAATTTCTTTCAATCATACGTACCATCAAACCATGAAACTTTCACACGTTTGAACTTAATTTTAAAATCAGCCATATTTCGATCAATTAAACGAGCCTATTAAAATCATAAAATAAAATAGAAGTCTTTAATTTCATTACTTGATTATTCCATAATGTCATTCCTAGATGAACACCGTGTTGGTCTACATGTAAGTCTCGTGGACTCCATAAATTTTCATTTGTCATACCTGTTGAAATACCATAATCACGTAAGACCCAAACTGGTACATCTGAAACAATTTAAACTACTTAGTCTGCAAATAAATATAGAAAAAATTTACTTATAATTGAATTTAATGAAAGAGTATTTACTTCATTTAAGTGTGTAAAGTTGTACGATATTTGACGATGATCAAATGGTAAATCAATTTCTTGTAGCTTCGTTGCATTTGTACAAACCAGTTGAAATTGATGTGGCAACGTCTTAAAGTTTTCCGATGCCGATCGAATAGATAAGTTCGTAAATTCATATGCCTATGTCACATGATAAAAGCTGTTAGCGTAATCCTTTGCGAGATTAAAAATGTGAAACACGATGTAGCTGTTATAGCCGATGTTCTAAAAGCTGTTGTTTTTTATGCATACTGATGTATATTTCTTCATAATTCCCTAGACTGAAAGGCTAGGGTCTAGAAACCGAAATTCACCTGTGTCTGTCTGTCTGTCTGTCTGTCGGTAACGCGGTCAAAATGGCCATTTTTTTGGCACATGTGACCATTTTTTTGGCACAAACGACCATTTTTTTGGCACAAGTGACCATTTTTTTGGCACAAACGGCCATTTTTTTACTAAAATTAACTAGGTAACTATGGTACAAATGAGCATGTAACTATGGCACAAACGGTCATTTTTTTGGTACAAAAGACCACGTAACTATGGCACAGGTGACCATATAGCAACCATAGTACAAATGACCAAATACTAATCATGGTCAAAATGGCCGTTGTAACTATGGTACAAATGACCATTTGGTTCAAATGCCCACAGTAACTGTGGTACAATTGCCCATAGTAACAATGGTGCAAATGGCCAAATAATAACTATGGTCAAAATCGCCATAGTGATTGTGGTAATAGTGATGATAGTAACACCATGATCAAAAAATCGACTTGGTAATTATGGTACAAATGATCATACGATAATAAAAATTTATTCTTGTTAATAATGTGATATATAAATAAACGAAATAAAATTCTTTTTTTTTTGTGCAAACAGCGCCAATACATAAATAAAAATTATAAAAATACACTAATATTTATTATTTGAAAGATGAACAACGATATGAATGCAAACAAATCGCCGTATAAACGTAGTTTCTTCTTCGATACCCGAGAGGAACGATTACAACAGCTGGAGATGATCTTAAGTATGTAATGTAATCTCAGAGGATAAAAATTATGAGTAAAATTTTATTAAGTCAGTAACTTTTTCGAAAAGCTATTTGATTATCCCTTTTGATCAACTTACTGATATGCTTGAAAGTTGTTACAAGTTTATGAAAAAGTATCTTTGCTGGAAGCTTAAACTTGACATGAAGTTTTGTATAATTTCTGGCGAAACTTTCACGGAAGAATATAACGAAGAAAAAATGGATGTATCTTATGCTTATTTTGCAGCTGATTGGAAATGCATCCATTAGAGTGAGAATTCTCCAAATTAAGTTTTCTGGTCGCCTAAGATATACTGGTCATATTATCAATTTTTGCGTATTACTTTTTTAATGTAGCTTTTTATGCTGTTACATACGTACATGCATTCTATCAGTCTAGGGCTAAGTGAATCGCTTGACGATGAACGTTACTTGTGGTTTACCTTGCATTATAGACTTTCAATAGTATAATACTCCATATATGCTTCTATCATATGTTAGTTATGCATCATCTCCAGCGTTGTCGATTGTTTTAGGGAGTGGGGGCGGGGGGGACTAAAAATTTCGCAGACACGTCCAGATAAAAATCGTCTTTTTTGACCTTCTTCTGAACGTCCAGGACAAACAAAAAGAATTTTCTTTTCTTGAAATAATGACCAAGGGGAGGCGGGGTAGCTTTCAATGTCCCCGATATCCTGACCGAGCGGGTAGCTTCGCGAAGATTCCCCTACTAGTACTCACATTCATCTTACCAGCTTTATGGATAGCCCCTAGCAACTTGTTTTTCTGTACAAATACGCAGACAAATAGCAGAAAAATTTGGCAGACTAAGTTAAAAGTTTGGCAGACTGAGTTAAAATTTGGGGGGGGGGGGGAAGTCTCCCCCCCCCCTAATCGGACACCCTGATCATCTCTGATATTTTTTTGAAGCCTTCTATCAGTCCATAATGATTCCTGAGTCCTGTCTCTCGCAGTCTGTGAAGGGTCCAATACCTGTCCGTCACCGTCTGTGATTGGTCCAAAATCTGTCTCTCACGGTCTGTGACGGGTCCCAAGCGTGTCTATCACGGTCCCTGGCGGATTCAAAGCCTGTTTGTCACGGTCTGTGATAGGTCCAATACCTGTCTCTCACGGTCTGTGATGGATCCGAAGCCTGTCTCTCACGATCTGTGATAGGTCGAAAATCTGTCTGTCACGGTGTGTGATGGGTCCAAAGCCCTGTCTGTCACGGTCAGTGATGGGTCCAGAGACCTGTCCGTCATGGTCTGTGTGGAGGGGGGGGGGAGGGAAGTGGGTCCAAATTTCTACCCCTGAACACTTCAACACTCCTTTCAGATCGTGTTTCACAAAATTTGAATCTTTTATTATTCAACAGATACATAGAATCAATGAAAACTTTATTATATATTTAATAGAAGAAATAATTGTATTAGTATGATTTATCAGTGAGACGGCATAATTTCAAATAAATGAATAAAGATTATTTATCAGTTCATGATCTGAAAGAAAGACAACCACAGGAGGGTGTGAGTGTTGAACAAATTGAATACTCACCAACACCCACACTCACACCCCATTAGTCAAAACCGTCTGAAGGGTCCTTTAGCAGAGACGAAATCATGATTACGACAGCTAGACTCACCCTCACCCCTTTTTTTGTTCTTTTTTTTATAAATTTGTTAAGCTAGATATGTTATCGAGGTTAGTAACTTTTTTTATCGTGCCCTAACCGCTATCTATCCAGTATGGCGTCTCTAGAAGAAAATAAATATACACACCTTGTTTTTGCTTCTTTTGTTCTGCACGAAATCATTGTGCTATTGCACATGTTCTCTCACTGGTGTGTATTTACCGAGTGTTTATTGCTCCTTTTTTTCTATTTCCCTACAGCATGCACAGCGAACATGTCTTGGTAATTGAAGATAGTCAAGCAAACAGTGACTTATACTCTACACAGAAGAAAATATTTTTTGGTTGATATATTAAAGACTCTCAGTAACACTAAATGAATTGTAATAGTATTGCACTTTAATTAAGACAGACAGCAGATCGAATGACGATGAATTATGTACTGTGCTAATACTTGAGTGTAATCATCATTGTTTTTTTTTTGCCTCGTTTTGTATTGACATTGATAGAGCTATGGCTTTTTACTCAGTCGAGATTGGTTTCCGAACATGTCGCTACTCTGAGTTTGTATATGGCAAACGCTATTCCAGTTCTTGAGAGTTTGTCTTCGAATTTTCGATCTTTGCGATCACTCATTCTCATTTGATCCTCTTTTTATCATCAAAACATTGAGTTGAAGCGTTAATTGACTCGTCTTCAATTGGATTATCAGATAGATATATAGCTATGATTACCAGATTCTCATTTCTTTTACAACAGTCTTACTTTTACTATGATGAAATGATCTGACATTTGACTTTTCGATCATTCGTGCGATGATGATAAAGATCAATTGATTGTATAAAAAGGATCATCCCATCATGCACTTATTCATGTTCATCGTTTGAAACAGGATTGTACATGGCATGTTCATAAACTACTTTTTATAAGCTATAAAACGTCTGAGACTGTCGATGGTTCTATGTATTGTATTGCATGAAAACGCAGATCCTCACATAGTTGAGAAGAATAGCTAGCATTTGCCCTATATTGCAATCTGTAAATCAGTCCCTTAAAAAAAATCCCTATGTCAACAAAACTCATTTTGACGTTAGTTCTGACCAAAATTAACGTCAAAATGTATTTTATGAAATAGGGATTTTTCTCAGAGAACAATGTAGAGAGTGCAATTTAAGACAAACGATTACCTACCATTCGAGAAGGAGTGATTTGCGATCGTGATAACTGGATAACCTTCCATCAACGACTGTTACGCATGTACCAGTCCACCAGTCCTGACGTGGAGCTGGTGCATCTCTAACGACTGTATGAAAGGCATATAGAGCATGTGCGTTATATTGGAAATTCACAACTATAAAATACAAAATGATTTGAATTATTCTGGTGCAATTCAATTTGGTGTGCTTCTTGTGCATATCATTCATGAAGATCTGAATCTCTCTAACGAATGATTATTTTTGTAATGCGTCGAATGTTACAAATAACCTATCCAGAATGATAAATCCGGAGATATGAAACGACGTCGGAAGCCGCATTAAACGCCTATAAAACAGCCTATTTCTTGCATTATTTCCACTGTGTTGCATCGTAAACCGTCAGCCCGTTTTACGAGACGTTTTTTCGCTAGCCAACGGCTGTCATTTTATTCGACATGGATACTATAAAACTTAGAGTTTTCAACAAAGAATAAAAGAGATCTTATCTATCGTTCTGCTTATCTTTCCCCTCGGGTAAAAGAAAAATAAGGAGAATCTCAAAGCATTTCTCTTGCTAGATAAATAACCACGATGTAACATCACTGTTATCACACTTTATTAGAGAGATAGAAGACAAGTTTGATAAGTAGCGCACAGATATCATCAGATGGCCACAAAAATTCCGATGGATCAAAACGACTAATGATTGTGTTCGATAAGTCTATTTAACGTGATGATCTAAGCCAGAATTTAGAATCCATTATTTTACAATGAAGGGGTATTTTCTCTATCGACCAAACAGAGTCTAGATCTTCCGATGCAAAAAAAAATTAATAGAGAAGTGCAAAAATTCAGATTTATGGCTTATAAAAATGTTAGCTTTCATTAAGTCTAATGCGTTTAGAAACGATTTTTGTTTCAGAAATTATTCATGTTGTGGTCGCTGTATTTGACTACCATTTGGATGGCTGTATTATTACCATTCATTGTTACAACGAAGATCAAGAGCAATCTGTCAACAAACGAAATGCTCAACCGGGCCGAAATGGCGGCATCGAGGATGATTACCTGTGAATATCAAAACGACTCAGGATTGTGGAAGAATGAGGCGCGATGGCAATCGGGAAATACATTGGAAACATTGGCAAACTTTGTATCTCTATTGGATTCACCATTGAAATATGTCTTTCATCAAACATATATAAATACCGATATGTTTGTCGGCGGCGAGTGTTTCGATGATCATCAATGGTGGTTACTAGGTTGGCTACAAGTATATAGTGTTGAACCAAATATCAACTATTTGTATCGAGCTGCCAATATTCATGACTTTGTCACTGTCAATGCATGGAATGATAGTGTATGTAGCGGAGGTCTGCAATGTTGTCCAAAAAATACTTATAAAAACGCAATTACCAATGAATTGTTTCTAACAAGCAGTATGCGTTTGCACCCGTATGCGTCAGTACTGGGTCGACCTCCAACATATTATCTTGACTGGGCTCTAAAAGAATGGCAATGGTTTGAAAGAAGTGGTCTGATCAATGGTGATTATTTGATTAATGATGGATTGAGGTATGAATTTTCTGAAACGAGAATAATAGTCACGTTGTGAATTTCATAGGAGAAAGTAGAAAACTTCCTGTTCTTTCTATCTCTCTTATTTGTAGTTCATCCAACCAAGCGATCAGCACATCACACGAAGGAAATCTGGACCGTTCGAGAGATGGCACATGTCTCAATAACAATGGAACCACTTGGACTTACAATCAAGGTGTTATCTTATCAGGTTTAGCACTACTATACAATGCAACACGCAATGCCACTCTGCTTGATATTGCACAAAAGATAGCAGATGCTACCATACAACGGCTGATTTATTCTGATGGAATATTAAAAGAACCATGCGAACCAAACTGTGACGATGA
>CAJNOP010001043.1:7839-30670 GCA_905250075.1 Rotaria sp. Silwood1
ATTCTCTCTATATCACTCATTGCTTCCTTGAAACAGACACTTACTACGCTGGATCTCGGAAGCAATGGAATAGGTACCAAAGGAGCAACACATCTTGCGAAAGCTCTAGAGCAAAACAAAGTAACATTCTCATATTCTCCATGCATCACTCATCACTTCTTTGAAACAGGCACTCACCACGCTCGTTCTCTCCGGGAATCAAATAGATGCCGAAGCAGCACAATATTTCGGCAAAGCCCTAGAAGAAAACAAAGTAACATTCTCACATTCTCTTTATATCACATGTTGCCTCTTTAAAATAGACACTCACAACACTTGACCTCGCAAGGAATCAAATAGATGACAAAGCAGCGAAACATCTTGCGAAAGCTGTAGAACAAAATAAAGTAACATTCGCATATTTTCTCTATATCACTTATTGCCTGTTTGAAACAGACAATCACTAAACTGTATCTCACATGGAATCAAATAGATGATGAAGGAGCACAATATATTGCAAAGCCCTAGAAGAAAACAAAGTAACATTCTCGTGTTTTCTTTGCATCCTTCATTGCATCCTTAAAACAGACACTCACGACACTTAGTCTCGGACAGAATCAAATAGGCGACAAAGGCGCACAATATCTTGCGAAAGCTCTAGAAGAAAACAAAGTAATAATCTCATATTCTCTTTGTGTTACTCATGACCTCTTTGAAACAGATACTCACTGAACTATATCTGCAGAACAATAAAATAGGTGCTGAAGGAGCCAAACATCTTGCGAAAGCTCTAGAACAAAACAAAGTTACATTCGTTTTTTCTCTTCGTATCACTGATTGCCCTCTTACAACAGGTACTCACTACTCTAAACCTCCAAAACAATCAAATAGGTAAGGAAGGAGAAGAACATCTTGACAAAGCTCTTGAACAAAACGAAGTAACATTCTCACATTGTCTCTATATTTTCCATTGCCTCTTACAAATAGACACTCACTACACTAAGTCTCACGGCGTATGGAAATTGCACAAAATGGGGACAATCTTCTAAGCGCTTTGCAGGAGAAGATCGAATAGAATTCAGGAGTCCATGAGCATCAGATGACTTTTAGAACTCAATTTTTAATATTTGTGACTTAATAAAAGTTTGGAATGGTTGGAAGCACTTGGAGAAAGATATTTCTTCTGGATAAGTAGATGTAGTGTTGCTGGAAGTGGTATGGATGAGAGTGTGCAGATTTTGATGTTTGTTTGGCGATTAGAATTCGTTGAGTGTACTAATAACATGAGGGTGTGGATGTGGGTGTGGGTGTGAGTGTGAACTAGTGATATAAGTAGCAATTTGTGCATCCATGCACATAACTATACCCACACCCACACACACCCTCGGCAGTCGATTTCGTTTTTTATTAGGACTATGATGCTGAAGGCATTCAGAAAATGTATAATACACGTACTTTGAATGAAGGATACATTCAAGCTTTTCCTCAAAATACTGGATTTCATTTTTCTTAGTTTATGCTTTTTCGATGTCGACGAAAACTTTCTCGCTTCAATCTTCATCAAATGAAATCTTTTTTTTCTATGATGACCCGTGAAAAGCTGAAGAGATTGACATTGGGGTTTTTCGATATTTTATTTCAGAGCTCAGTTACTTATTTTATACTGCTCAGAATTAGAACGATTTTTTACATGTGTTATCTTTCGATAAATGCCAATAATCAGTAAAACAAAATTTAGAAAAAGCGCAGAGTCAGTCTCTTCGTTTAAGTGCTTTATATCGTTCGATATGGTTTTGTACGATTTTAATCGACTACAACGAGCTAAAAATCTTCCCCAAGATACCCTCCCATTTTCTTACTCCCCGTTATTTTTTCGGAATAGAAAACTTTGATTGGATGAAAAGTTTATGATAATTCTTTTTTTACATAGCCAACATGCACGGAACTTTACGTTTAATCGGTTTATCAGAAGTCATATTTCACTCACGAGGTGAGGGAGGAGACTTTATAAATTTTGATCAAACGGTTGTGTAGAATCGTACAGAATCTTTGATGGTTCTTTACAATTTTACAGAACCATCAACGGTTCTATACAAGTGTATAGAACTGTGTCTTCAATATGTCGTTTGGTTCCACAAATCACTCTTTCTTTCTTTTCACTTGTAATATTCGCTCCTTCAATTATTCACTTCCTATTTCATCAGCTCGCATTTGTGCCAAGAAGCATGTCATCGGTTCTCCTTGTGCCGATCGATAGTACGTGAGACAATGCTAACAAGCCCATCGCTGCAACGTGACAGGATCAATAGAAAGTGCATTAGATGACGGATGTCCTTTTGTATGATACCCCTTGTTCTCTCTTGAGCACCAAATAGATTGTTCTCTAATATCTCCACTTTCTTCCATATCCTTCTTCTTCCTCTTTCTTTAAGTTATCTCTCTCTTTCTGACTTATCTCTCACTTCGAGTTATCACTCTCTTAGAGTTATTTCTCTCTGTGTTTCTATATACATCGATGTCTCGGAGACTAAAACAGAGTAGTTGAAGTTAGTTTTAAAATAGTTACAGTCTAATGTAGACAGTAACATATTCCTTTTAACCGAGTTAGTTCACGAACGAGTAGCGAAGCTAAGTCAGTCACAGATACGTTATTATTGTAACGTTTCCACGTACACGTTTGTTGCATACGTTGCTTTGTCTACGTTACGCATTGTACATCCATATTTCTTCTCTTCAGATATATATATTAATACTGTGTTTTATTACATTTGTTGTGCATCTCTTAACTCAAACTCATTTACATATATATACATATACGACTAGCTTATGCCCATATATATATATTTATTTATAATTTCTTACAGCTTTATTGGCATGTAGACCACACATGTTTGCTTGAAAATGGAGGATTTATCTTTCAGCTCGCTGAAGACTGCAAACATCTGAAAAGGAAACGGATGGATCGATTTTTGGGATCGATATGGCTTTTAGTACACAGAAGATCTGCACTCACACCCATGCAAACATAAGAGTGCTAAAACGATGTTTTCACGTGTTCCAGCAGAAAAATGAACAAAAAAAAATAAGCTGTGAGTGTCGGGTGCGGGATGTGGGTGGGCGTGGGAGTGGGTATGGGTATGGGTATGGGTGTGGGTATGTGAATGTGGGTGTGGGTGCGCGTTGGTGTGGGTGTGGGTGGGTGTAGGTGTGGGTGGGTGTGGCTGTGGCTGGGAGTGTGAGCGTGTCGAATCATCTAATACCCGCACCCGTATCCACACCCAGTTAATTTTTATTTTCGAACCAAAAAGTAGAATAAAATTTTTGAAGAAATGAAGAAGAAAAATATTTTTCGATTATTTGATGTAAATCCATTCAATTCGTCAATTAAGAATCGGTGAAGTTTGAACTATTTATTTTATCTAAATTGGGTATGGGTATGGGTGTGGGGTGTGGATGTGGATGCGTGGGTGGGTGTGAGTACTGGTTTTCTTTTTAGCCACACACTCACACCCACCCACCTTTGCTTTGCAGGCTACTTTAACTAATTTCATCTTACTCTAGTCAATCAAATACGTTATCTATAACTAGTAGTTTCGAGAAAAAAACATAAACAAACGTTATATTCAAGACGAGAAACTATAGATGGCCACTTAGTTGAAATCATTTAGGTGTTTCGTCTTTTTCTTGGAATACAACATCTGACATATATCATCAAAGAAGACGACAGAACGATAGACAAAAAAAATGTTTCGCATTCTTCATATCATCTACCAGGTGACATGCATGATTGAAAAGGTGAAACTTTACCAAAGATTCGATCTAGTTTACAAAACACAATTTAAATTAATTTTATTTATTTATTTCTCTATTTTCTACTTATTGTGAAACTCAGCTACCCCATACGCTACCTACACCTTCATAGATAAAGTTGCTGTCTGCTCGCATACTTTCAAAAGAAAGGTCTAGCAGAAATGTTTTCTTCCTTGTGTCCATCAACTTTTTCGCTATTTTAGGATGTGCTCTGCCACATGTTAATTTCTTCATTTCAAGAGTTCAAGGTTACATGCTGAGAAAGCAAAAAAAAACTAGTGTTTGTCACAACCACATATGTGACATTTTTCATCACATCTGTTACTCACCTAAAAGAACATCTTGCAACTCAGCCAGCTGATCGAAGATCACAAGCGATAAGAAGATTCATAACGATACGTAGGTTCAGCTCTTTTCCTCATATACAATACAATCTTTCTAATCCATAACCATAGCTAACATAACATACCAAAAGAAGACTAATCAAGATAATTCAGTACACCTCTTTGCTCACTTCCAAGCAAACCGTACGACTCGATCTGCTTACCGGATATCACCCGCCAAAAGGACGCTCATCAAGAAACTTCCATTCTTCCCTATCGCTCGCTATGCAGAAAAACTTCAACCTCAGTCTGCTTATCGGAACATAGACGCCAAACGAACAATGCTCATAAGACTTCTTTGCAATTCTTTTACTCACGTCGTAGCAAACCTTCCGCCTCGGTCAGCTAATCGACTATCACGAGCCAAAGAAACAATACACATCACATTTCTTTTCTCCACTTTTGTTCTTTTCGAAGCAATCCTTGCGACCCCCTCAGTAAATCCGATATCACGAGCCAAACAACCATTACTCATCAGATTTCTGTTTCCCTCTTTTCCTAACCCCGAAAGCAACCTTACGACTCATTCAACTTAGCGAACATCATATGTCAGATGAACATTACTCATAAGACTTCTGTTTACTTATTTTCCTCACATCGAAGTTAACACTGCGACTCGGTCAGATGATTCAACATCTCTTGTCGAAGCGTCATTACTCACCAAATTTCTGTTCCCATCTCCTCCTCACTTCGAACCAAACCGTCTCACCGAGTCAGTTCCTCGACCATCACACGCTGAACGACCATTATTCAGTAGAATTCTGATCCTCTTTTCTGTTCATTTCTTTGCAATCCTTGCAACTACGCCAGCTGATCGAATCTCACATGTCAAACGAATTTTATTTATAAGACTTCTTTTCAACTCTTTTTCACACATCGAAGCTAACATTGCAACTCGCCTAGCTCATCGAATATCACGTGCCAAAGCACCATTACTCATAAAACTTGTGATCTCCTCTTTTATTCACTTCCAATCAAACCTTATCATGCGATGAGCTGGTCGAAAATCACATATCAAAGCGACATTTATCAGCATATGACTATTCATATCTTCTTCTCATCTCGATGCCAACATCAACACTGCATCAAATGACCAAATACCACATGTCAAAGAAACATTCATAAGAAGACTACTGTGCAGTTCTATTGCTCAATTTCATGCAAAACGTGTGATACAGGCAACTGACCGAACATAAGATGTCATCGGAACATCCCTTAAAAGATTTTTCCTCACCTATTTTGCTTACACAAAATCAAACCTTCCGACTCTATTAGCTGATCGAACATTACATGCAAAAGGAACATCACCATACTTCTCTTCAGCTTTGCTGCTCATTTGCAATTAAATTTCGCCACTCCGTCAGTTCATCGAGTATCACATGTGGAAGAAACATTCCCCATCAGACTTTCGTTTATGTTTTCTCCTCAGTTCGAAGCAAACCTACCACCCCGATCCGATAATCGACATCACTGTCCAAATGAACATTACCAATGATACTTTCGTTCACTTCTTTGGTTTACCTCGTAGCAAACTTTCCGACTCGGTCAGCATGTCAAACATCACATGCAAAAAGAACATTCATAAGGATAATTCTATTTATCTCATTTGATAATGTAGAATCAAGCGTTCCTACTCCGTCAGCTGAGTCAACATCACATGTCAAAGAAATATTGCTCATCAAACTACTGTCCATCTCTCTTCCTTACTTCAAAACAAACTTTGCAACTCACTGAGCTAATCACGCAACACATGACAGGCAAACATAAACGAATTTCTCTTCAGTTCTCTTCCTCATTTCAAAGCCAATCTCTTGACTAAGCCAGCTAATTGAACATCACCTGCGAAAGGAACCTTGTTCACCAGCTTTTTGTTCTCTTCATTTTCTCAGTTCGAAGCAAATCTTGCAACTCAATCAGATGAGCTAACAATGCGTGTCACACGATCATTACTCATAAGAGTTCTGTTTACCTCGTTTACTGACAGAAAATAAAATCTTGCCGTTTTCTACGCTGATCAAATGCCACCTACCAAAAAAACATTACTCAAAAGAGTTTCGCATACTTGTTTTGCTCACTTCGAAGCAATCATTGGACTCGGTCAGGTAGTCAAATGTATCATGCTAAAAGAATATTACTCACAAGATTTCTGTACACCTCCTTTCCTGATTCCGAAGCAAACCTTGTGACTCAGTCGATTGATCTAACGACATGTGGCAAAGGAACATTTATAACCAGACTTCTTCTCAACTGCTCTCTTCAATTCGAAGCTAACCGTAAGATTCTGCCAGCTAAACCAACATCATATGCTAAGGAAATATTTCTCATCAGGCTGCTATTCACAGTTTTTGTTGACTTCGAAGGAAATTTCGTGACTCGATCAGCTGATATCGCAACACGTGGAAAATGAAAATTCATCAGCAGACTTCTGTTCATGTGCTTTCCTCACTTGGAGGGAAACCTTGCGACTCTGTCAAGTGATCGAACATTACATGTGAAATGAAAATTCATTAATAGACTTCTTTTCACATCCTTCACTCACTTATAAAACAAATTTGGCGACTCAGTCAGCTAATAAAACATAATATGCCGAAGGAACATTGCTAACAAAACTTCTGTGCACTGATTTGTCACATTTCTAAGAAAATCTTGCGACTTGATCAACTGATGGAACATCACACGCAAAAGCAACATTCCTAACGACGCTTCTGGTAATCTTTTTCGCTGACTTTGAAGGAAACGTAATGACTCGGTCAGGGGGTAGAACATCACATGCCAAAGCAACATTAATCATCAGATGTTTGTTGGCTTCTTGTGCTCATCTCAAACGAAATCTTGATACCCGATCCTCTGATGGTTGATCGCATGGTAAAGAAACATCCATAACGATAAATCTCTTTACCTCATTTGATCACTTTGAAGCAAAACTCACCTCTCCGGCAGCAGAACAAGCATGGCATGACAAAAGCACATTCGTAAGAAGACTTATGTTCACCTCTTTTCCTCATACCGAACAAAACCTTGAAACTGGGGCATCTAAACAAGCATCATATGCCAAAGCAACATTAGCCACTAGACTTCTGCTCTGCTCTTTTCGTCCATTCGAAGGAAACTTTGCGATTTGGTCATCTGACAGTGCATGACATTTTAGTGGAATGTTACTCAGAAGAGTACTATTCACCTATTGTGCTTACCTCCAAGGAAATCTGATGACTCGGGAGTTGATCGAACATTACAGGCGACAGGAACATTCGTAAGCAGATTTGTTTTCCTCTCTTTTGCTCATTTCCAAGCAAAAGGTACGGCTCGCTGAGTTGCTTGAAAGTCACATGGGAAAGGAACATCCATAACTAGAATTCAGCCCACTTATTTTTCTCACATCGAAGCAAACGTTCCAATTCAGTTTGGTGATCAAACGTCACATAGCAAATAAACATTCACAAAGAAACTTCTCTTCATCTCTTTTGCTCACCACGAAAGAAACCTTGGAACTCGGTCTGGTGATCGAACATCGCAGCAGAGACGAACATTCATCAATATACTTCTGTTCAACACTTTTGTTCGCTTCAAAGCAAACCTTGTGGCTCGGTTCGCTGATCGAACATCACGTGCCAAAGAAATAATGATAAACAGACTTCTGTGCAAATTTCTTTCTTACTTCGATGCAAACCATTTGAATTAATCAGCTCATCGAATACCATATGCTAAAGTAACACTCATAACGAAATTTACGTTCACCTTTTTGTCAGACTTCGAAGAAAACTTTTGAATCTGCTGTGCTTATTGAAAATTACAGGGAAAGCAACATTGATAACAATGGTTCTGTTCACATGTTTTGCTCATTGCGAAGCACACCTCGGTAGTCAGTCAGCTGATCGAGTATCTCATGCGAAAAGTACATGGGCTAATATACTTCTATTCATCTCTCTTGGTTACTTCAAAGGAAGCGTTCGTAGTGAGTCAGCTGATCGAATATTGCATGAAAGTGTAATTTTCAAAAAGAAACTTCTATGCGCTTTGTTTTTTCAGTCGGATACAAACGTTGGGACGCGATGAATTTGGGCATTATTACATGCGAAAGTAATATGACTCATCAAACAGCTGTTCACCTCATTTCTTCACCTCGCAGCAAAACTCGCGAGTGGATCAACGAAGCGAATATCACATGACAAAGGTACGTTCAGCATGATACTTTTGTTTACCTCTGGTGCTGACTTCGAAGAAAAGAAAGTGTGTCCTACAGTTAATTGAATCTCACATGTTAAAGATACGTAAGTCATCAGAGTCCTGTTTACTTTTTTGCGGACTGTGAAGCAGACCTCGAAATTCGGTGAACTCAGGAAACATCACCTTGTGAAGGAACATTACTGAGGAGACTTCTATTCACATATTTTGCTTACTTTGAAGCATGTCTTGTAAGTCGGTCTGCTGATCAAGCATAACAAGGCATGGGAATATTCATAAGAATACTGATGTTCATCACTTTTTTAGGCTTCGACGGAAACCTTGAGACTTACTCAGCTGAGCGAACATGACGTGTGAAAGGAAATTTACTAATTAGACATCTATTCATGTTTTTCACTCACTTCGAAGGAAAGTTTGTACCTCGATCATATGGGCGAACATTACATGTGAAGGGACCATGCATGAATATACTTCTGTGTGCTTGGTTTACTCACTTCAAAGCAAGCCTTGCGACTCAATTAGATGAACTAAGATTGCATGCCAAAGGGACTTTCGTCAGCATACTTCCGTTCATCTCTTTTGCTCACTATGAAGCAAACCTTACAAGTGGATAAGCTAAGCAACGATCACATAACAAAGGAACGTTGATCACCAGATGTCAGTTTTCGTGTTTGATCACTGAGAAGCAAATCTTGTGACTCAGTACGAATATTCCAAATTGCATGTCAAAGGAAGGTTAGTGATCAAAGTTCTGTTCTTCTGGTTTCTCCACTTCGAAGCGAACTTTGCAAGTCTGTTATATGTGGCGTATATCACATAGGCAAAGAACATTATTGATAAGACTTTTGCTTGCATCTTATATTGACTTAGAAGAAAACGTTGCACTTTAGTCAGCTGATCGCACATCATATGCTAAAAGAACATTCATAAGTAAACCTCTGTTCACGTCTTTGGCTCACTTCTACTCATAGCTTGTGACTGTATCAGTGCGTCGAACTTCACGTGGAAAACTAATATTAGCTACAGATCGCAAGATTGAAATCAGTTATTTTTCATAATGCTAAATTGCTGTTCGCGTGTTATCATTGACTTAAGGATAGCAAGTTGATCAAATATGCCGAACCAATCATCTACTCATCAATTTTATGGACTCTTGCTCAGTGTATTAGGATTTATGGTATGACTTCGTGGTACATATCAAACGAATAACTTTGATGATTCTTAAGTTCGTCTATTTCACTAGAGTAATGCATATCTAAAACTATCAAACTACTCTAGCATTACATGTAAAATAGATTAGCTAAACAGATATGTTCACTTATATTACGCATTTTGAACCGATATATGTGTACTGTTCGAAACTGAACATTTGTCACGTGGCACAAAAACATTGATAACGTTTGCTAAAATAGCTTGATTCGCTTAGTTTTATTTGCTTCAAGCGATTGATAGAAATTTAGTTAATCATTTGAATGCGTTATGAATATTGAATCAGATTAATGCGTGTTATGTTCTTTTACAATTATTCATCGAAAATATAGTCTTTTATTTTTTTGAATTATAAGAATCCTACACTATAAACGAACTCTCGAATTATAACCGTTTTATCTCTTTATCTTTTCGTCTCACTTTCAAAATTGAAGCAAATATTACGATTCGATGGGTACATAGAACGTGAACGGTTGACAGCATGGCTGTGTTCATATATTTTTCCGATATATAAATAAAAAAGATGAATTGTTAAATTTATTAAAGATTACATCACAAATGAGCTATATGCATTAACATTATGTTCACTCAACGTTATCATTTCTAAGAAAAATCTTACTAACTAGTAATGTAAATTGAAAATGAATAATTCATGAATAATCATGATGTATTTTGTTCATCTATATTAGGAGCATCGCATAGAGGCATTCACTTTAGGTAACTGATCGTGCATCTTATAGAAAATGAATTATTCTATGCCAATCATTTCATTATTTTATTTCACTTATGTTCAAGCCAAACGTTGCATACTAATGAGTTGATCAATAGACACTAGATTAGTGAATGACATTAAAGGAAGATTTGTACACTTATTTAGTAGTCTATGAAATCAAATCTTGGAACTATTTTTGTAGGAGTCGATACCATAGCAAAAAAATAAACACTTCTGTGTCCGCTTTGGTCCAATGATTTTTTTCAGTGACGTGAAGTACGTTGAAAGAAATGCTTAAAACTTATCCATATTGAAAGATGGCATAATCAACGATTGATCATAACTCTTCTTAAGATCGTACTCGTCTATTTTGTTCCATTTAAATCGATTATTGCCGGTCATCAATTTGTCCAGTGATTACATGAAAATGATATCATTCATATTGCTGATATACTGTTCGACTATTTTATTTATATCAATACATTGTTTTTCAGTCATGAAGGGGACCAACAATTACATGAACAAAGAATCATCACAATCCAATAGTGTTATTCATTAATCTCAGTTGCTTGCGAACGATTTGTTTCTTGTTACTGAAAAATGAAGATCATATCTCAAATACATGGATATTTTCCATGTTTTTTCAGGTATTGGTTGATCTATTTAACCGGCATCAAATCAATAACTCGAAAACATTAAAATTTTCATGATTCATCACTTAAATGAATAGTTAGCATCGCCATGAGATTTTATTGAGCTATGTCATCTTCAATACTGTTCATATTTCGATCCAGTAACTCAGAGAAATTCTCACATTACATGTGGATGAGTCAAAAAATGCCAATAAACATGTTCAACTATGTCACTTATTTCAATGCGAAATTACTACAATGCCACATGCACAGAAGATAACATAAGAAATGAATCAGTTGAATCAGGGTTCCAATTGCTTATTTTTTTGTTTTTCCTATAATAAAACTGTGGACATCATCTGCTGATTCAGGATGGTATGAAAAATGAATAATCATAACGACACTTGTAACATTTAGCACAAAAGCACTTTTGCAGAATATTGTTTGCTGGTAAACGAATCATCGACGTCGGTGTCACTATGTAAGATCACATGAAAAATGAAAAATCATTAGCACGATGAAGTTTATTTATCACTTCTTTTAATTAGTGGAATTCCGAAGTCTTTCAGTAGATTAGAATTGACGGAAGAACTGAATGAGTAAGACGACCTTTTCGTTCGATTCAAGTATTTTTATGCATGCGAATGCACAATGTATTATGATAGATTATAGATAAGCCATGGAACATATGACTATTCATGACAAGAGTTATAATCATCTACTGCACTCTATTATAAGTACATGTCTAAAAATGCTCTTTTGATCAATGACCACCTGAAAAATAAACAAGTTTCATCGAGCTCTTTGCATACACCAGGTGCAGCAAATTCTTCAGATCCTAAATGAAAATAGCAGACTGTTAAGATAAATCATACAGAATATAGATGATGGTTTAAGATGAAGTCTAGTAAAAAGAAAAAATAAACTTGAAATAACTACATCGATGAATAATGGATAAATTCGATGTGAATTGTTTCTGCTCATTTAAGAAATGGGGTATCAGATATAAATTCATACATATCAACGAGAAATAGAATGGAATAAGATGCCGTTTTCCTGTAGTGGATATGTTGTACAATTCTTTATCCGTTTACGACTCCTTTTCTCTCTTTCTATTTGTGAATGAAGAACTTGTTGAAGTCTTTCTTTGTTAAACGGATTTTAATGGTGACTACTCTTTTGTTTTAAATAGCACATGTCTTCCTCATATTGCGTAGAACGTGATATATTTCAAGGCTTTGGAGTAGGATACTTTCCAGTAAGAGTGGGTTATTTCCTTTACTTTCTTTAGTAACTTTAGTAAAGTAAAGTAAATAAAATAGTTACCTAATTACTAAAGCTTGTTTAAAAAAATAATGCCTGTCGTCAGTTTTGCAATATCTCAAGAACAAAAAGAGCTAAAAAGCTATGGTTTCCACTATTGTGTTGGTACTTGATTGCTCTATAAATATGACAATAAATATCGAAAATCGTTGCATTCTTAGAATTTTCTCGGGTGGGAGTGGGTGTAGGTGGGGGAGGGGGGGGGGGTGCGTGTCGATGAAGAGATGAACCGCACCAATTCATAACCACACCCACACTCACCCAAAATAAACTATCCTATAGACGATTAGCAATGTTTCAGCATAGACACAAGTGAAATATAAGATATATTAGTTGAGTTTTTCATGAAACTATGACTTCATAACGAAACATCTTAGTTGAATCTCACAAGCACTATAGAAATTATAACACTATGAAAAACAAGTACCAGAGTTATTCAGAATCCGCATCCCTACTGACATCATCTTCATGAACACTAAGAACGGATTCGTCCTCATCATTAGTATCAACTAATGTTGGTTTAATTGACTCAGTACAACGATCAACTTCTTTGACTGTAGATTCATATTTTTTAACTTTTTGGAAAAACTATCTTGAGGGTTTGTATGGGTGTAAGCCAAGGTTATAGGTATGCCTGTGTATATCGGGGCGAAAGCTCTTACCGAGGCTGAAAGTGCTTTCAAGATACTATCTAATTCTTTGACATACCTTTAGTTTTCCTGAAAGAAACTGATAGGATCTTTTACGACTCAGCGTACAATACTTTATTTATATATACATACTCGTGTAGAACTTACCAGTATCATGATCAGATTGTGTCTGGCTCGCTCGAGGATTACCTAAATAGAATAGACTCATTATGAAGTGAAGCAACACATATCTTGACTATTGGTGTGGGGTGAGGATATGAGTCTTCTCTTTCTCTACACCTCACGTTTACCCACAACCACTGCGGCTCATGCAATCGAATTTCGTTAATCGTTTAATAGCATAGAAGATGCAAGCCCAGGAGAAATAGTCTCATGCATAAGTTTACTTATTCAGTCGAATAAAAAAGAATGTCTAGAAGTCTATGAGCTGATCTCGATATTGTAATGCGCTCTATCTCACAGTATGTATGTCTCCGAAGCATTAGAATGAATCCTATCAAAGTATTTTAAATTGTTGTTTCGTAGATTTTAATTTTATCCTAATTTATTTCTCACCATCTCAAAATTATTAATTGAATGATCCTCGAGTAGCTATGTATCCAAATAAAGGTTCTAAGCAAAAAGTTCTTATTTCGTCGTACCTTGACTATTGTCATATCATTTTATTATTATGACTGTACAGAGTTCAAATGTTTGTTAGTTTCAAAGTTTCAAGCTTAACGAATATCTCATTTTTACTACTCTTCGTTGTAATTAAATGTTTGCTCGCATACTTGCCTACGAAGAATATGATAGAAAAGACAGGTTATTCAGAGATATTGAATATGTACTTTTTGACATGCACATTCTGTATAGAGGAAGGTATAATAGGTATTTGATAAATCCTGAAAGTAAGTTGAAAATTTGACGCTCGCAATATTACTGTTGTCGAATAGTTTGAACTACAATTACACCAATTATGTGAAGCTTCATCCACGATAAACTTAAATTTTCAAAATTTAGCTTATAATGATGGTAACTTCATTTAGCTCAGTGTAATTCTTTGAAACAAAGGTGGTGCATGTATAAAAATGAGAATAAGAAAAGTTATTGTTATTGATTTTGTTATAAATGAGAAAAACATTAAATTTCTAACCCTTATATAACACCGATCAATGCCAGAGCAATCAACAGCACAATATTTATTTCATAGCAGACATATTTGACGATAAAAGGTTAATGTCTGTAGATCTTGGTCACTAAGCTCAGAAGTTATCTCATATTTTAAAAGGAAGCCAAAGTATCGGTTTTCTGATCAAATTTCACATAAATACAGAGTGATCCATGAAACCTTTGAATGTAAGTGAGCGCTTGGAAATATCTTAGAACTCATGTGAATTCTTCAGAATGAATAAGGATGAGAAAAGCGTTTTTTACTCAGCAAAACATCCTTACCAGGTTTTGTCGAAATAAAGTTTTTCAGTTTAGCAAACATTTCAGTATGCTTCTACGATTCTTCTTGCAATAAGCTTCAATAAAAATAATCACAAGCTCAGTTTGATTTTTATGAAAAAGTGCGGCGCTTGTTTGTGGAAGGACTCTTGTATTAGTAGTGCAAAATGAAAAGGCTTTGCTTCTCTTTTTCTTTTTCGTTCTTTTGTTTTTCTTTTTTCTTAATCCATCTCTCTCTGGAGAGTTCTCTTCATGACGACAGTAAAATAAATAGTGTGGGGTAGACAAACAGTGATGGGAAACGAAAGAAAAAAGTGCCGATGAAATCATGTATAGGTTGAATCACTAACGTGCATCGATAATCATTCGTGTATATTGTGAAGCTGTTTACTTGTGCAACAACAAACAAATAGTTACATTAATGATAGATTTCCTACAATATCTAGTGAAGAGACACTATAGATCATCAGTTTATCCAGTAATAAGTAATAAAATATTCATGAAATATCATCTATTACGTTAAGGTCATACAAATGAATTCATGCCAACTATTCATGAAAATTTAGCTTCGATAATAAAAAAAATAATGAATCACTTCAAAAATGATCGATATAACAATGTTTATTAATCATTACGTAGGACCTCAATCGCAATATATTTTAATGAGAAGACATGTGAAAATTATGGATATTCTTAGAAAAGTTTCAGAAATGCGTTAACATCAATATTGTATCAATCGATTGTAGTTATCTTGAGTGTGGGTGTGCGTGTGGGTGGGTGTGGGTGTAGGTGTGGGTGTGGGTGTGGGTGTGAGTGTGGGTGTGGAAATGGGTTGTGGTTGTAGATGAAGAGAAGATCCACATACACACCCACACCCCATCCATACCCATACCCAGAACCACAACCCCACCCACACCCCACCCAAACCCCACCCACACTCCACACCCACACCCACACCCACACCCACACCCTGAAATGTCGTGTGAGAAAACGAGTTGAACAGTTTTGCAAAGAATTGAAAGATGAATCTTTTTTAAAAAGTTAGGTCGAACGGATGAAAAATTGTAATAGTATTGCAGAAATGTTAAAAGAGTCATTCTTTATGGACCATTCGTTAGTTATTGAAAATAAACAGTTGTTACATACAAATGGTTCCATGCATATTAAAATAATATAGAACGATTTTCGGGAACTTCAATTCTGAACAATGTTCCCATTCTTATGTTTTCATTCCCATGGGAATGTGAGGGGAAAAAATTCGGGAAAAACTGCTCCTGCAGGATATGACTCATACTCACAAATACACCCTCAAGCAGTTTTTTCTAAGAGATACTAAGATTTTTGCCTCATCACATAAATTTAGTAACAAGCTGTTATACACATCACTAAATCACGATTCTGAGAATAGTCCAAAACGAATGAAACTCAGTTTACTCCAAAAGTCATTTACAGACACTGTCACGTTCTTGTTTGATTGTGCCGCTAGTCGAAGCGTTTCTTTACCAATTTTAGATAGATTGCAATAATTGACAGAGAGCGTCGTCAGCGAGCAAGTAGATCTAATCAATTCAGTGAGAAAATCGACGCTCGCATCACTTATCAATTTGTTGCAACTAAGATCCAAGCATTCGAGAGTATTATTGTAGTGTTGAAGAGCATTGGCCAACATTGCAACTCCTTCATCACTTATTTCATTTCCCATTAGAAGCAGATCACTTAATGTCACATTTTTTTTCAGCATTACAGCAAGATATTCTGCTCCATCATTCGTAATGTCATTGTTTGATAGATCAAGTATTTTGAGAGCGTTATTGTTAATTGAAAGCGTCTTTGCCAAAGATCTAACGCCCAGATCACTAATGCGGTTGTTGGTAAGACTTAATCTAATCAGAGTATAGTTGTTTTGCAGGCCATCAGCTAGAATTGAGGCACCATTTGGAGTGATCGAGTTATCGTCTAACCAGAGTCTTGTGCATTGTTTATCGATAATGATCTTTTTAACAACAATTATCATATCTTCATTAATTAATCTCTTGGCAATCAAATTCGCTTTAGAACGAGTTTTTAACTTCGGGATGATTTCCACGAGATCTGAATCTTTATGTTGAACCAATTCTTAAAAGACGAACACTAAGTAACTAGTGAGAAGGAAAGATTTCGATCAATGGAACAGAAGTAAAGATTGATTATTTAATTCAATTAGGTGAGAGATTCGTGTTCCTTGAATAAATTATCGGATAGACAAGCATAATGCAAAGTTTCCATGAAATACAGTTAAATATGGATTCCATAGTTGAGAATCGCATTAGAGCAAAACTATAAGGTTTCTACCACGTTATGATAAAATTCAACCTCATGCTAATATTTTGAGAAACATTTTTTCAATTTTTATCTTTTAATTAGATAAATGGTCCTCGAAAATAATCTGTGGCATAACAAAAAGTTTTAATGTACTTAAAATTTAGAAATCTAGCTCATCGTTTAGAAAGCATTCAAAGGTTATACCGAATAAATTTAGTTTACAGTGTCAAACTTGAATCGATCTTAATTTCAATCGTTTGATTTCTAAATTTGATCAACGGTTGTGATTGTGATATACTCAATCTCAGCACAAGCAGTATAATCAGAAAAAAAGTGATATTGACGGTTCAAATCATTCTAGGTCTTCCATTCGGGGCTCTTATCCGTGTTTATGACAGTTTCAAATTTTCTAGTGGCGTTGGAAAGTTGATAGAAAGAGAGTTGAGTCTCTGGCACCTCTTTCCTTACATTCCCACTTAACACCAACTCAACCTCAATTGGCCTAATGATAACATACAAGAGATGCATTTTATAACTTGATATATTCCAATAAACCTACCAGTCAAGTTGGCTATTGGATGAACGTTAACATCGGTTGATGATGAATTTGCAGATTTTATTTCAAGTGCTTTATTATACCATTGAATACTCATATCATAATCTCCTTTATGTGAGGCAATTTCTCCGAGATTCTCATATATTGTGATAAGAGAAAGATCATTTGTTGGAACTTCTTTGATGAAACGGAGATAGTACTTTTCTGCCAAATCAAATTTTCCCATCTTCCATATAATAGTAGCCAGTGTGCGAAGATCCGTCACTCCACTACCGTTTTGGTTCTTCATGTACGTAATAACTTGTCTCAAATCATGTTCATTTTCTCCACATAATGTCATTTGAATGATCTACAGTTGACCATCTTCCGAAGTAATGTTGTTAATACGAAATATACAACCGAGCATGAAAAGTACTTCTGTTTCAGTAGGAAATTCACTATGAGAAGTGATGTCAGCAAATGGTTTCGTGGTAACTACATGAGGGTCAGCATCTATCTCGAATAACACTTGCTCCAAACCATCTGTCGGAGTACCATCACCTACAAAAAATAGTGCTATCTCACGATCATTGGTCGTAGACAGAAATGAATTTATGGAGCTAAATTGATCAATGTTGTGTTTGAGACTGTTGAGTTCATCACTAGATATTAACTGACTTCGGTATACACGCAACGGAGAGTTCGATCGACATAAATGTAACTGGCGATGAATGTCGGAAATAAATGAACGAAAGAGAACAAGTATTTCAATATTTTGTATACGTAATGCTTTATTTAAGACTCTGTAGAAGAACGAGTCACGAGTATACCACCACAAGGCTTTGTTAGATGAATAATCGTGCTGAAATTCCTGAAGAATTCTCATTTGATTTATGTTGCCTTCATATTCTTTCTCACAAAGTGAGATCAGTTCTCGTTTGTCTGTTTCACTTGACTTCAGTCGAAGAAGACAATCGATTAGTAATTGAGAATATACAAACTGTCCGTTTAGTCCTGTTGTCGATATATCCGCTCGATCGATAGTGGAGAAAACATTGATTGAGAGAGGTTCTTCCTTTTTTATCTGTTTTTTCTGATCTGATGTAATTTGAGCAATGAGCTCATCAATTTTAATAGTAACGATCTTAATCTAAACAACCTTGTCAACAACTTAATTTCATTCAAATAGTCTTACCTTAGTGAACTTAGCAATCCACTCTTCGTTTATTTTCTCGTCTGTGGAATAAAAATAGATTGAAGAGACTTGTTTCAAATGATGAATCCGGTGTACTAGTTCTTGTCCAAACTGACCATTAATAACGAGCACCAGGCGATCTTCTTCTAATCTGTGTTCGATGTACTGTTGGCACACATGCTCATCGTCAAATTTTTTCAAATTATTGATTATGTTACGTAGTTTTTGCTCGCTATGTTGAACGTTCTCGATGTTATTGATATCAGGATCAAGCCAGATAAGAGTTAATGTCTCAAGGTTGTCACCAAGAGTGTGCATATCGTCCTTGTCCAGAATAGTCGTAGCCATGTTAACCGTAAATGTGATTTATATCTAGTACAAATGTCGAATCACTATTCTACTTTCAGACGAAGAAATAAAAAACGTACTTAAATTAAAAATATTCCTAAAAAACTGGTAGAGCAATTTTTCACATATCTTCTGAGGTGTTCGTCAAAATGACATAGAATCACACTGACGAAAAAAGGCACTCACTGGACTTTCTTGTTATTTTTATTGAATAAGGCAACAGAATTTCATCCTCGTCTCTTGATTTTGAAATAGGCCATTAAAAGGTTTTTTTCTTCGCTGCAAAAAGTCTCTCTTACCACACGTACGTCCTTCACGCTAAATGACGAGAAAAAAACATCCATCCGCACAGTTTGCATAGCAACGATACTTTGCATATTTATTCTTCGTTCGTCTTATTTAAATTTCTGATGAACGATTTTCTTCAAGAAGCAGGACACGAACGCAAAAAATGAATGCAGAGTATAATAAAAAACACACCTACAAACACAAAATAAGATGTATATTCTTTTCTTTCCACGCATCTTCTCATCCATGCATCACGTTTCATCCATCTGCTTTTACTCAGAATCATATGTGCATCACTAATCGAGTGTTCAAGAGAGAAAAAAATGTCAGAGAACGTCTTGAGGGTGAGGATGATATTGATGAGAAACTACCATAACACAAGGGTGTGACTGTGTGTGGGCGTGGGCTTAGACATGTGAGTGTAGATGTACATGTCGGCAAATTGAACAGGTATACTCGCACAGACAACCACACACACATCCACGCCGACATCTTTGTTCATTATCGGAAATAGGATAGAGTGATGATGGATTAGTTAGTCTAGTACAAGTTTTAGTGAACTTTTTACATCAACGAAAAGACGTCTATTATGCCCGGTGTGGGTGTGGGTGTGGGTGTGGGTGTGGGTGTGGGTGTGGGGTGGGTGTGGGTGTGGGTGGGTGTGGGTGTGAGTGTGGGTGGGGTGTGGAGTGTGGGTGTGGGTGTGGGTGTGTGGGGTGGGTGTCGGCGTGTATGGATGTGGGTGGCTGTGGGTCGATGTGCGTGTGCCTGGATGTGGGTCTTTTCTTTAACACCCACACCCACGCACCCATATTCACATCCACACTCACACCCTACACCACCCACACCCATAGTCACATCCACACCCTAACCGTCGCGATTCGCCCATAGGCTAAACCAAGAGTTGAAAATGCTACATCAATATAGAACTTGATAAGCTCTATCGAATGGTCCCTTTTTGAGCTGGATTTGATGCTCGGGTTCTCCCGGAGTCCGCCAATCTGTACCCCAAATGAGGCATATCTTCGTATTTGGCAACGCGATTCGTCGATAGATTAGGTCAAGTGTTGAAAATGGTAGACCAAGATAGAACTTAATGAGCCGTATCGATTAGATATCTTTTGAGCTTGATTAGATGCTTATGTTCCGAGAAAACCGACCACTCCGGGTCCGAAGTAGAATAGTATTGAGTTTTGCATGTTGCGATTTACTGGGGTGTGGATGGGTGTGGGTGTGGGTGTTAGTGTTAATGATGTGTTTATCTTAGTCCTCACCCCCACCCCATCGACACCTGTACCCCACACCTACACCTCACCGACACCTGCACCGCACACCTGCCATATGCCTGACTGTGAATTCTGTTTCATCCCCAATACTCAGAAGGCAGTGCACACGTGAGCAAGTGTAGGATGAAAGAAAGACAGAAAAGTTGTCTTATCGCCTCGTGATATCATAAAATGTTGGAAAGCAATAAAGAAAAGAAAAAGTAAGAGTTGTTTGGTCATTAAAATATACTTCTACTCTTGTTCGGTATAACGACCGAAACAATATCTAATAGGTAGCAATATGAATGACCAACGCATTCCAAACTTAGAAGCAGTAGGAAAACTGCTAAAGTATCTTGACATATTCTATCCAGATGGTAGAGCGATCGATCCGGTGAAAGAAAGCGTTAATGGATGTCCGATTTATAAGGAAGAGGTTAATGAGTTTTGTCGCTTGCTTGAAGCCGATTGGTGTGATTACCATCTTGATATGCATATAGCAGATAAATTTCGTTCAAATCCCGACAACATCAAGCATGCCAATTGGGACGATATCAAGAACTTTTTCGGTTGTTGTCTGAGACAAGAACGATGGACTCATGGATGGCTACCTCGTTGGATTTCAGGGGGTGTAATACATAACGTACTTCTTAGAATGAAGGAACTCTCGCAACAATAGTCGCTTTTTAACTGTATGAATGCTTGCTCCATTGCTGATTTCTGTATTAAATTTTTATAAGCAACCAGCGTTTTTTCAGCGTTTCTTGGTACATTTTACCACTTACTTTTTATATACTTTTACGTCAATACAGCCTTTTATTAACGAAATATTATTTGTTTTCATAAAATTGCTGAATACGATATTACGCACATTCTTTTCTAAAAGAAAGATTTGAAAATGATATGTGTTAGAAATAAGATCGTATAGAGATTCTATTCTTAGTATAGATGATGGCGCATATATGAACAGATCATGGGTGCTTGTCTGCGAGTGGGAACCAGTATATGTATGTTGCCGAAGACAAACGTGCAATCGGTATACTCACAACCGGCTACAACGCTGGCATCGGCGTATATATGAGTGGGTATGAAGAGAGAAGTGTGTATAGAATCATAAACCTGTAAATTGTTGAATGAAATATTTTTTATATGATATATTTTTATCCAGCATTCCACCATAAAATGACAAATAATTGACTGTGTTATAAAATTCAATCAGAAAAAACTCTCTTTAAACATTATTATTGCTGGAAAGTCGTCGTTTTCGCATAAAAATATCTCAATATCGTCAATAGAAAGCATCGCTGATTTCTGAAATGAGTCGACAATTATACTCATCGTAACAGTTACATAGTGCTTCGGTAATTTGCGTTAAACATACAAAATATCCAAATATTTTAGGTTTTCATAATAGTTATCATAATTGGTTGCAATTACGTTTGTTTGAATAATCGATAGCAGTTAATATCTAATTAGCATCTTGTTTATTAACTCTCATTGTAAATGAGATACACTAGGTATTGTTAATTGAAAGAATTCAAATAATGCTTGATTTCTTGATTCAAATACATTGCAAAATAGAACGTTTGCAGAAAGGAGTAAAGTCTCGCACATACAAAGAGACAAAAATCTTGAATATTTTTTATTGAATAGACAATATAGACTATTAATGATGCGGGTATCAGTGGAATTATTTTCTCTACTCACATCCTTGAATCTTCAAAAAAATTATAAATATTGGTTTTAATCTTTATCAAGTAAATCAGCTATTCACCAAATTCTGTATTCATCGAATTTCATAGTTATCAAATAATCGCCTCATATGACAACTAAAACTTGAAAAAGCTTTCTATTTATCAAGCCACTTAAAAATAAAAGAAAACGAACATTCATTTGATGCATTTGAAACCCATCGATTAAAACGGATATTTTCATTATTTTAGCTCCATGATTTTGATCAGAATCAAATTAATTGTGTGCGCTTCGTTCAAGTCTTTCTTTTCATTAATGAAATTGAAGTGTATCAAAAGTGATGTCTGTGACATCAACCGCAATGTCAATTTTTTCGTGTTGTTAATATAAAATTGATGAAAGTCATGAAGTTCGTTTCTTTTTCTAAAACGGATGGCACATGCTAAATAACTATGTTGAAATCAAGCTCTTTCTAAGCATCGAAAGAATAAATTCCTTACAGGCATAGTAATTTATATTTATTTTAGATGTTCAACGAATGTTAATCGTAAGTATCCATGTTCGGATCTACTTCTCCGCGCTAATTCCACAGCTTTTGATAGTTCGAGAACGAGCATCTATAGGAGAACATCATTTTTATTTTCATCATAATCTGATCCTTCGAGAAAAATCGTTCGATTTATTAAAAGTTCAGTATTTTACTGAACTATAATCAAGTCCTCGAACTATCGAAAAATGAGAATCTCAGGAGGAGAGTGCTGGAGAGGGTGTAGATGTGACTGTGGTTTTGCATCTTCTCCTCGCCTATACTCGCACCCATTCACGCCCACAACCAGACCCACATCCAACCCACACCCACACCCACATCCACATCCACATCCACACCCCACATCCAC